>JAQZBX010009516.1:14487-46084 GCA_029593785.1 Cabassous unicinctus | reverse complement strand
ATGAGGTCACACCTAGCACAGTGCCTGGCACGTAGAAAGTTCCAAGTGAGTATTCATTAAATAAATGGAAGACTTTAAGTAGAATTGGAAAGCATGCGTGCCTATGATATTTGAGATTCCCCTCATCAAAAATCCTTACTGAGCACCTTGGTATCTGCAGAGGGAGACGGTCATCCAGGGATTCACACACTTGGACACACATCGGCATTCCCTGGGAAGCGGATTAAAACCCAGATCCCCAGGCCGTACCCCCAGGGTTTCTGAGCCAGCAAGTTTGGGGTGGGACCTGAGAATCTGAAGTTCCAAGTTCCCAGGTGATGCGGACGCTGCTGGTCGTGGACCCACACTCCGAGATTCCCGTCTCTGGCTGTGTGTGAGAATCACCAGGGAAACCTTAGCAGGACCAGTGTCTGGGCCCCACCGCAGGCCAGTGACATCAGAATCTCTGAGGATGGGGCCTGGACATTGGTTTTTGCTTGTTTGTGTTGTTTTGTTTTGTTTTGTTTTGATGTACCAGGGCCAGGGATTGAACCCGGGACCTCATACGTGGGAAGCCAGCACTCAACCACTGAGCCACATCGGCTCCCTGTTTGTTTGTTTTTCTGTTTTGTTTTTAAAGCTCCCTAGCTGATTATGCAGCTAAGCTTGAGAACAGCTGAGCTGAAGGACGTGTGTAATGCAATTGCTGCCCCGTAGGTCTGGGCTCAGATACCTGCTTTGGCTGGGCCCATGGTGGCAATTTGAGAATGTGCTGGGGCATCCACCTTAAGGTCCAGCTCAGGCCAGCTGGACAGCCCCTGGGGCACAGCAGAAATGCACCAAAACCTGAGCAAAACTCAGTAAGGAGGCAGATGCACCTTCAGCACGTGGCCTGCAGGGGGCAGGGCAGCTTCATGAACTCTGCGCTCCGGGATCACTGTGCTTTGCCAGGGAATCCTGCCTGCTGGGCCTCCCTGAAGTTTCAGGGCAGCCTGAACAGCAGCAGATGCTCAGAGCTCACAGGCAGGCATGCCCAGGAGAGCCAGGCCAGGGTCAGACCATTCTCGCCTCCAGCAGCCCTCAACTCAGCATGCACAGTGGGCCAGAGACTCCATTTCCCAAAGCTCTCGGCCTCCCAAAGCAATTCCACCAGAGAGAGGACTCGGAAAAGCAGTGCCAGGTTCCCAGGGCCTGGCCACAGACAGAGAGTGCTGTGCTTGAGTCAAAGCCAGCCGGGTTCAAGCATGGGCTTGGCCCCTTGCCAGCTCCATGACCTTGCCAGCTGCATGACCTTGAACAAGCCTCCCAACCTCCATTTCCTGTTCTATAAAGAGGGGGTGACGGGGAGTGTGCCCATCACTTAGAGTCTGGCTCGGGATGCAATCCGGAGCTGTCATTCTTACCACACTGAACCAGACAGTGCCAGCAAAGGCCGCCTGCCTTGGTTTCCCAGGGCTGCCGAAAAAATGACCACAGATTGGTGGCCTAAAACAACACAGATTTATTCTCTCACAGTTCTGAGGCCAAAGGTCCAAAATCAAGGGCTCTAGGAGAGGATCCTTCCGGGCCTCTTTCAGCTTCTGGTGGCCCCAGGCTTCCTTGGTGTGTGGCCGTGTCCCTCCCATCTCGGCCTCCGTCTGCACGTGGAAGTCTTCTACCCTGTGCCTCTTCTCTTCTCATGAGGACACCATCCTACTCCAGTGTGACCTCATCTTAATTTGATTACATCTGCAAAGATGCTATTTCCAAATAAGGTCATGTTTGTAGATACTGTGGGTTAGGACTTGAACATATCTTTTGGGGGAACACAATTTAATCATCACACGACCCCTTCCCTCCCTTCTCTGTACAGCACTGTATGGTCACAGAAGGGGAGGTGGGAACAAAACTTGCCATTTCCTCGTCTCTGCAGATCCATCAAGCTCTGCCCCTGGGTTCAGGCCAGGTCAGTGACCGCAGCTCAGGGGCTTCCAGTCTGGGAGACAGCGGCTGAGGTCAGGCTGCTGGCAATGCCAGGATGGAAGAAGTTGGACACAACAGCCCAGGCCTGGGTCTGACCTTTTTCCAGATGCTCTGGGCTGTGAGGTGTCCTAGGATTCAGCACTTACGGTGCCAAGAATGTTGGCACCGACCTGGAATGGCCGGGTCCTGCTTCCCAGGAGGCCGCCTGGTGGGGGGAAGAAGACAGCTTAGGAGCGCAGCCTGAGTCTACATCCCAGCTCTGCATGACCCTGGGAAGCTACTTGACCTCTCCAAGAACTCTGTTACACAGAGAAGCCTACCTTGTGGCATGCAGTGAAAGCCGAGGGAGGACATTTTTATACCCACCTGGCATGTGATACAGAGTTCAGTGGGGGAAGATCCCCTTCCTCTGAGCTCATGAAATAATAATTACAGCAGCTAATACATGAGGAGTGCAGGGCATGATCGCCCTCTGAGTAGGCGGCATTGTCCCTGTTTCACAGATAAGGAAATCAAGTGCTAAGTCAAGGAAGGACAAGGACATCATCTTGCCCAAGGCCAGCAAGGTCTGGTTTCAAAACTGTCTTTTAACCCACCTGGTTGTATTAGAAGCCAGGCCACCATCTCAGGTCCCGTCTTTACAGCCCTCAGAAGCAAGCGTGGATATTAAGGATTTTCCACCCAATTCCTTGACCTCTACCCACCTCCAGAGAAAGCTAACAATTCTCACATCTCATCATGGTCTTTGCCCTTCACCTGTAAGCACAGGGCTGGGCACAGTCAGAGGAGGGGCTAGAGGACATCATGGGAGAAACCCTGGTGAGGCCGTCTGTGCCGTGTCCTCTCGAAATGCCCACAGAGCTTCAGTGTCAGGCAGAGCTGGGTGCCAGGCCTGGGCTCGACCACTTGTGGGCAATGAAATGTGGGGCAACTTAGGTCAGCCCTCTGAGCTTGGCATCCTCCTCTACAAAAAGGTGGATAATGCTGGAAATGGAACCTACCAGAAAATGTCCTTGTAAAGACTAAATGAAATAATGTGTGTGGAGTGCTTAACAAAGTGATGCCATGTAAATCAGCCCTGGAGGTTCAGCTATTGTTATCACCATCATCTCCACCATCATTATCCTCCATTATCCTCATCATCATCATCACCATCGTCACCATTGTCACCATCACCATAATTACCATCATCATCACCATCATCCTCATCATCACCATCATCACCACCATTATTACCATCATCATCACCATCATCCTCATCACCACCATTATTACCATCATCATCACCATCATCCTCATCATCACCATTATTACCATCACCACCATCATCACCATTGTCACCATCATCATCACCACCATTATTACCATCATCATCACCATCATCATCATCACCACCATTATTACCATCATCATCACCATCATCATTATAGTCACCATCATCATCACTATCACCACTGTTAGGGATGAATCATGCCCCCTATAAAGACAAGTTCAAGTCCTAGCCCCTTGTCCTGTGGATGTGAACTCATTTGTAAATAGGATCTTTGAAGAGCCTATTAAGATGAGGTCAAATAGAATCAGGGTGGGCCTTAAGCCAATATGACCAGAGTCCTTACAAGCAGAGGAAATGTGGATACAATAGGAGGAGGAATAGGAGATGGAAGGAGACAGATTGCCATAGGACAGAGGTAGAGCTTGAGCTATGGGTTGCTGGCAAGCTACCACTAGAACGCTACTGACTTTGGAGGAAGCAAGATCCTGCTGGCACCTTGAGTTTGGACTTCTAGCCTCCAAAGCTGTGAGACAATAAATTACTGTCATTTAAGTCAACTAGTCTATGTTACTTTGTTACAGAAGCCCTGGCAAAATAAAACCACCACCATCACCCTCCATTATCACCCATTATCATCATCATCACCATCATTACTATCATCACCACCATCATTATTTCAAGGAGATAATGCAGGCAAAGGCTCAGCACACTGAGGACAAGAGGTATGATAAGGCTTCCCATGCCTAGAAAGCAGACATGAGCTCCAGCCTTGTGGGAGGCTTAATTATCTGCCTGGCTCCTTAGACTCCATCTGCCATTGCTTCAAACACACTAGAGCGTCCCAGGGATAACAACATTGGCTCTAACGCCTCCATTTCCCCCAGAACACAGCTTTTGGACCCTTCCAGGACAGGGACCAGGCCCACCCTCTCCAGTCCTGAGTTTCTAGGAGAAAATAGCCCAGTCCACTTCACCCTTAAGCTCCACCTAACAATCATGCTGGCCCGGAGCCAACCCAAGCTACCAGGTCTTGCAAGATCTGGGACTCTTGTACCATATTTGGCTCCCTCCTACTCTCTCCTGTTTTCTAAATAATTCCCTCATTCATTTAAAAAAAATTTGAGCATCTACCCCATCCCAAACCTTGTGCCAGGAGCTTAAGATATAGCAGAAAATAAGAGATCCTTATCCCTGCCTTCAGGGAGCTTTCTGTCCAGTGGAGGCAGTTGGGCAATAAGCAGTAATTATGTAGTTAGAGCTGTAATGGTCTCCAGGAAGTAAAAACACAAAAATTTGAGAGCATATAATGGGAGAAGGGGGACAGCTTACCTGGTCTGGGGAATTCCAAGGAGGCTTCCCTGAGGATGTGAGCCTGAGCTGAGCCCTGAAAAGTGAAAGGAGTAGGAATTCTCACAGTAAAGGGAAGGGGAGAAGATGGGGGAGAGCTTTTTGGGAAGAACAAGCTTGTGCAAAGGTCCAGGGGCATTTTGGAGGACCTGAGTCTCCACTAAGGCAAGAGTATTGGGGAAAATAAAGTATGGGACAAGGCTGGCATGGTACAATGGGTTCCAACCTTGCTGGGGCCTGTAGACCAAGTAAAGGAGTCTAGGATTTTATTCTAAAAGCCCTGGGAAGTCATTAAAGAGAACTTTAAATTAAAAGAAAAAAGCATCTGAGTTTTATCAAAGCTTGCATCGTGCTCAGAAATGGGAAGGGCATTGAGTCTTGCCCATTATCTTCATATCCTGGCATCAACCCAAGCGAAACCAGAAGAGGACTCACATCCTCACACAGAGTGAAAGAATGAGAACTAATTGATGACCAAGCTAGTTGAGGAAGAAAGAGATGGTCCAGACACTTCCCTGAGCTGAGCATCATTTCCCCCAAATGGAGACAACCTATCCAATAGCCTGGAATGTGGGCATTCCAGGACCTGCTGCCCAAACCTTTCTTCTTCTAGCTTCCCCATCTGCCCATGCGAGGGAGCCCACACTTAAAACTCTTCACTCTAAACAGCGATGACTGCTAGGAAAGCAGACTCCTGCCTGGGCCTCCTGCTCCTTTCCCCTGGCCCAGATATAAGACGCCCAAGCTGGAGATCAGCTTCACGGAGCCCCCTTGTCCTTCCCTCCAAATACTCCAATTACATCATGGGTAGTTTCGGGAGCAACTAACTAAGATGGCTCTTTCTGGAACTCAAAAGTTATCCCCAATCACTGTGATACCACTGCAATCTAGTCTCCATCATGGGGGCTTCCTAGGAGGAAAGCAGTCTGAATTGTAGAATTTTTTTATAGAATTTTAAGTGTTATTACTTTAAAGAGTGACTGGATGAAGCATTCTTAAAGGAAGTGTTTCAGGGGAGAGAAGGGAATTATCAAAATTAGAATAAATTATTGGGAAGCGGGAAAATTAGCTCATATTGAACTCCTACTACAGGCTGGGCACTTGGTACTTTGCATATGTTGCCTCACTTATTTCTCACACTAATCCTGTGATGTAGGGACTGTTGTCATCTCTATTCTACAGATGGAGGAAACAAGGTCAGAGAGGACAATCATACTCCTAAGTTCACCATCTTAAGCGACAGAGAAAGACCCTGAAAGCAGTTTCCATCACAACCCAAGGCTGTACTCCCTCTTGTGCCTCCCCTGGGGGCACACCGCAGCAAAGCACTTCCAAGTTCTTCCAAGTTCTTGGTCAAGTTCTTCGCTTGTCTCAGGACCCTCCTTAGAGCAGCTCAAGGGTGATGAGCCTCCTGGTTAAACACCTGGGCTTCAGAGGCAGCTGCCTGGGCAAACGACTTAATCTCTATACGCTTCAATTTCTTTATCTGTGAAATGGGGACCATGGTGCCTACCTCTCGGAGTTATAATGAGGAATAAATTTGAAAGTCCATGTAAATCTCTGACCACGCTGCCTGGCATTTATCATGTGCTTATCATCACTGTCATTATTGAATACGGCATGAACTCGGATTGTGGTGGGCAGCCTCTAAGACGTGTCCACTGCCTTGGGCACGCCCCTTCACTTGAGTGCAGGTGGAACTTACTGACGCACTTTTAAAGAAACAAATGCAGCAGAAGCAATGGGATGTCACTTCCAACATTAGGTTACAAAACAGACTGTGGCTTCCGTCTTGGGTGCCCCCTCTCACTCGCTCATCCTCTCGGAGGGAAGCAGGCTGCCAGGTTGTGAGCTGTCCTACAGGGAGACCTGTGTGACACAAAACTAATGTCTCCAGTCAATAGCCAGCAAGGACTGAGGACTTCATTTCGGCAGCTGCAAGAGTGCAAAGCAGACCCCAGGCGAGCCTTGAGATAGCTGCAGAGATGACCGCGGCTGTGACATCTCAGCTGCAGCCCATGGGCAGTCCTGAGGCCAGTACCTAGCTAAGCCATGCTCAGAGTCCTGACCCACAGAATCAGTGGGATAATAAATGATTGTTGCTTGAAGCCACTACGCTTTGGGGTAATTTGTTATGCGGCAGGAGATAACTAATACACTCATCTATATTTGTACACGCTTAACAGGCCTTTGCTTTATCAGCAGATCAGAAGGCAAATTTCAGTCCCAATGCTGTCTGGAGCATTATGAAAGACAAATTGGCATATCCAGAAGTAGTGAGATTCCACTGTATTTCACACTTCAAAACACAGAGGCTGACAGCCAAGGCGGCCTTACAGACGGGAAGCTGTCAGTCTACAAGGTGAGAAATGAAGGGTGTGGAAACCATAGACAATTAGATCTGGAAGGAAGCTTAGAAATGTAAAGCAGCTCCACTGTTTTACAAATGAAAAAAAAAAAAAAATCTTATGGGTTTAGTCAAGAAAGGCTTCCTCTAGGGGCATCTGGAGCCAGATTTGGGAAAGAGTGGCAATCACGGATTAGCAGAGACCATTTGTGGTCTTGATCAACTAATGATGCCTGCCAAGAGCACAGTAGGGCATGCGGTGGCACGCACATCCCACATTTGCCATCCCTGCCACTGGTGCTCCTGGAATCACTCCTCAGGAAAGGTGACCAAATCCTATTACGGAGCCCCAAGATTGTATAAGACTCTGAACTTTGAGGATGAGAATATTTGCATTGCTCCCCTTAGACATGCTTTGTTTTAAGGACTCTCCTACCCTGGGGCGAGGACTGTAAGACACTGAGGTATGCATGGTTTCACTAACTGCCATGGATAACAGGTTTTATCTGCTGTATAGTGCCCTACAGGGTCTCCTCTAGGAGAACATTCAAAACCAGAGACAGGAAGAGGGGTTTCTGAACAGCAAGCTGTTTTCAGTCTCCAAAGAACAACCTTTCTCATCCTTTTTGTTAACACTTCGGGGCCTTGAAAATATTTCCTGGCCAGGGCAACAAACTCATCTGCCCTTTTTCTTCAGGCTCTACTCCTTATTCCCAGGAAAAGCCATCTGCCCAGGGGCCCACTGCAGCTCAGTGCACCCCAGAATGTCATGCAGTCACCGCCTCTTTCAGCTCAGCACCTGCACGGTCAGAAGCCGGGATGGCGGGTGTGCAGCAAGCAAGCCCTGAAACCCTGCCCTGTGCCCGACAACCTTTCCCCGTCAAGGCATTCCCTCTGGGTGAACCTACATGCCATCTCAGGCACCTCAAGCAGCCCCCACGATTGATCAGAGTTAGCGTGGAAAATTATATTTGAATCAAGTGCACCCAACAGCCCTGGCTGCCTTTCCTCCGCCGGTTTCACCCATGAAAAGTCACACCTCCCCAGCCAGCCCTGGCCAGGCTCCCAGAGGCAGGAGAAACCGCCAAACATGCATCTGCCAATCTTCTGCTCGGCCTGGAGGACACATCAGATGCCTCCAACAGGCGGGGGCGTTAGCTACCTGCAGGGCCACTGGCACCCACCTGAGGAGTAAGGCCCAAGCTCCACTGTCCCAGACACTTCAAGGCTCACCTGGACCAAGAGTCTTATAAAGCCTTGGTCTTTGAAAGATACTGGAAACAGCAACACGATGGTAGGAAGTGAGGTCCCATGTGTTTACAGAGTGACTCAGCACAGCGAAAGCCAGTGGAGGACCCTTCCTTGGATCTCACACATCTTACCCAGGGGAACAGGGGACCAAGAGCCTTAAGCATCAATGAGCTACACTGTACCTCATTTTCTAGGGCACAGCCAACGACCCTGATCAAGAAGACAGACACACAGTTGGGGTGACAGCGCTCGCTCGAGAGCTGAGATGTTTCCGTGATGGTTGTCTTGAAGAACAGAGCAGCTGAGAGATTCAAGCAGACATTTCTTGATGCCAACTACCAGCAGACACTGTTTTGGAGCAAGGGTGCTCCTGCCTTAGATGATACCAGTTTAATGAGGGAGCCTGGCTTGAAAAGAAAAATCAAACTCAACATGAAAAGTGCCATCAAGGGTTTTGCAGACTAATGTGAATGCAAACAGGAACGAAGGCACTCCATCCTCCACTTCCAGCTGTATCTTTGAATGATCTTTGGAATTAACAGGCACTCGCATTCAGTGGTGTGATGGTGAGATTGCGTGTATTGCTACAACGCTCCTAAAGAGGAATTGAGCACTATCTATTGAAATTTTAAATGCTCGGACCTTACACTGAGCTGTTACACCTTCAGGGATTATCCCTACACAGATTTACTTACAAAATGTGATAAGATATATGCACAATCATGTTCACTGAAACATTGTTTCTAAGAGCAAATCAGTGGAAACAACCTATCAAGATCAAACAAATACTTCATGTTACTTCATTATGTAGCCATTGAGAAGAAAAGAATAGAACTGCTTGTGTTGACACAGAAAGATCCCCAAGATACAAGAAGAAGAAAAAGCAAGTCACAAAAGGGTGTTCTGGATGAACAGTTTTTTATACATTCCACCCCCACCCCCACTCCCCAGGATGGCTTGCTCATCTGTCTGCTCATTATCTGCTCGCTGTCTCTGCTCATTGTGTCTGCTCATTGTCTCTGCTCATTGTCTCTGCTCGTTGTGTCTGTTCATTGTCTGCTCATCTTTTGGAGGCACCAGGAACTGAACCTGGAACCTCCTATGTGGGAGGCAGGTGCCCAACCACTAGAGCCACATCCACTCCCTGCTTGTTGTGTCTGATCATTGTGTTAGCTCATTGCATCTCTTTGTCTTCTTTAGGAGCCACCAGGAACTGAACCTGGGACCTCCCATGTGGGAGGCAGGCACCCAACTGCTTGAGCCATATCTGCTCCCTTTGAATACATTTTTAAAGCTATATGTACACATTCCCATATACACTAGCATATGCACTAGCATAGCCAAAGATGATTTTTTTATGGCAGCAAGGATTATCTTGGTGGTGGGATTACAGGATGTTTTTGTTCTTTTCCTTATACTTGTCGATATTTTTGATAAATGAAGCTGTAGGAGTTGTTTTTGTATGTAGCACAATGTATAATGGATGAGGTGTTTCCAGGTATGTAACGTGTGTGTGTGTGTGTGTGTGTGTGTGTGTATCTCATCCTTCTCAGGACCTGTGAGGGAGATTAGGAGAAAATCCCCTGCCAGCTTTGAGCTGTGGCCAAGCACTCGCGCGCACATCATCAGTGATTCTACGTGGCACAGCAGGGATTTCCTGTGTGTCTCCTACTAAAAGGAAACCCAGGTCACAGCCATTCTGTGAATCCAAGACAGCGCCCATGGGAGGACCCTGCCACCTGAATATCAGGCACAGACCTGGAAAACAACCTCAAGTGGAGAGAGAAGGGCCCGTGGACCAGGCCATGCTGCTTGGCCTCCTGGCGGCTGGGCTGGAGGCGGAAAGGGAAACGGAGAGGGAAGCGGACTCTGGAACGTGGAAGACCACTCTCTGCGGCTGCATCTGGACAAAATGCCTGCGGGGACAGAAGCAGCAACTCTGGGCTCAAGACAATTTTAAGGAGCCCAAGTTCTCTTTGTCCACCATGAACACAGGTCATAGGCGGGGAATGATTTTGAGGCAATAGTACCCCACCTGCAGCTCAGCCCCTGGGGGTAGAGCCTTCGGAATCACAGGGACCTGGCTTCCACCTGCATCCCCACCCTCTCCCGGCAGTGTGGTCTTGGACAGCTCACTTGACTTCTCTCCCTTAGGAACCCTGGTTCTAATGGAGGAGATGACCAACAAGCACACAACAAAGCAATCAAGTGACAGCATCGAGACGTGACAAGTACCATCGGGAAACCAAACAGATGCTGTAATAAGAATAAGGGGCAGGGGAACGCCTCTCAGCGAAGGTGGCTCCATTGTTAGGTGGTGGAATAAGCCAAGCCTTATGCACTGTATGGGCCAGGGTCCCAGTGGGAATCAGGTGGCACAACCAACTTAGGATAATTTGAGAGGAATTTAATAAAAGGACTCTTTATAAAGAGGTGGACAGGGAGCAGAGGAACCACAACAGATAATACTGTGTTCTGGGGCTAGTGCCAGTGGAGATCCAGGCTCTGCCACCACCCCTGAGCCTGAATACAGACAGAGAGGCTTATCTAAAAGAAGTGTAGGCAGCCCACGGGAAGAAACAGGGTCTATATATGCCCTGCCTATCCTCCCTCCTCCTATATCCTACAGTGGCTCCCAATTGCCCACACCCAACCAGAAGCCAGCGGGCACGGGAGCCTGGTGTTATGGTCTATGCGGGGAGGCCTCACAGGCACAGTGCAGGGTGGAGACAAGGAGAAAGAGGATCTGGAGGGGCCAGCGGATGCGATCCAGCCCACTCATCCTCTCTCATGTCTGAGTCTTGGGCTGGCATGCTAAAGGTGACTATCTTTCTAATCTTCCATTCATAAGGCCAGTGAGATCTACCTTCTCTATGTTTTATGTGTGTCTGCTTAATTTTAAATGCTCGACGATTTGCTATACACACTTCTTCATGCAAGGGGTTTTCACTGTCTGGAGCTTTAGTTGTTCCAGGTAATCAATAATGTTGCAGCTCTGACTCCAAATTAAATAACTGCACATTTATTACCCGTTACTGGAAGGCATGCCGGGCACTCCCCCGCCCAGGAATAAGCCACCCCATCAATGCGCAGAGCCTTCCGCATCCTCCACTGGCCCATTCTAATCCTCCGGCTGCTATGGATTGGACAGTGAGAATACCGTCCTGCTTTTAGAAATCAAACTCCCTTTGCTAATCTAACCTAAATTGGGATGAAAAATGCCAAGGCTCTGAAATTGACTCTGCCAAGCTGAGCCCCCAGGGAGGAGGTAACATTTGGCTGTGGAATCGGGGTATGTTTGGCTGAGTCTTCTATCACCTGCTCCTCCAAGGGAGGTGCGGAACACAGAATTTCACTTCGAGTTATGGATTCCTTGTTCCCGCCCCACTGAGCTGTTGAAGCCAAAAGGAATGGCCACCTAAGCGTGAGGAAGCCAGGCTGCCACCGTGCTATGCAATGCAAGGCAAAGACCGGGTTTTGGATTGGGCAAACTGAGCTTTGCAGCACGTCCTTCTGCCCGAGCTGATGAAAAATTTCATGCTAAATGGCTGGGGTAGAACAATGGTGGCTGAGCCAGAAATTTCCTTCAATGACACAATCCATCGTTTTTTAAGTTTGTATCTCCAGGGAGTGCTTGCTGTGATCAGAACTCTGTGAAGCACCCCCAAGAGAAATAGCCAGGAGGAATCCATCCTGACACAAGCTGTATCACATGCAACCCACCTCCTGATATGGACTCACAATGAGGGTGAGCAATAAGCCAGTGGCTATTGGTCAAAGGCAATCCAGAGGAAATCAGAGCTAACCCTGTTAGCTGTCTCGTCTCTACACACCATTAAGAGAAACAGCTAGTGCAATTACTTCAATCAGTTATGCAAAGTAAGATCATTTCCCAAATTGGAAGTAACAGTCTGGTAGAGCCACCTGGTAGAGAAGGCAGCCTGCCCCCCAGGAGGGGCTGAGCATTTCTCTCCCAGATCTTTGGGTATTTGCTTTGCATGAGACAATCGTAATTGTCTCATGACCCAGAATTCTGGGACCCAGAATTCTCCCCTTATCTTCTTCACCATCACCATCATCATCATCACATCCACTGATGTAGCAGGGTGTTGAGTAGGACTCTGAGGTTCCCCTGAAATTAGCTTTAGGGCCCACAGCAAAAAATAACAGACATCAAGTACCCACATGGTTTTTTGAGAGGTATTCCTCAAGAGAGCTGTACAGTCAAAGGCATTTGAGAAACTATACTCTAGCCACATCTGGGAGACTGAGAACCCATGTTGGCATGTTAAAGGTGTTGATAAGTCCTGCAGTGAAAAAACACCGATTAACCTTGTTTTCCAAACTTACTCGACCACAGAACCCTTATCACCACACTGAAAATAAAATAGTCTTTGGGGGCTTGACCCAGTTAATGGCCTACTCAGCTAATGCCAGTGATTCTGAGTCCATGGTCCTCAACTTTGCCCACACGTTGGAATCACCCTGGGAGCTTTAAAAACTGCTGACGTCTGAGTCCCACCCTGAGAGGTTCTAATTTAACTTAATCACCTGGGCATCTGCAGGTTTGCAAGCTCCTCGGGTGAGTTCAATGTGCAGCCAGGGTTAAGAACCACTAAGCCATTCCACTGCACAAAAAGGGGGTGGACTGTCCAGGCTCAAGGGTCAAAAGCACCCATACGTAGTTTGGCCACACCTTGTCAGGATCTGGGCGAACGGGCTAACGGTCCAAGAAAGAACAGTAGGTGGCGAAAGGCCAGCAGTTGGGGCATGGTTACATGTAGCCCGAGTTGCTTTCCAGAGCTTCTGAAACCATCCCAGTGGCCAATGCCTTGAGAACAGCTAACTCTGGGACCCAGAATTCTCTCCTTAGAACTGGGAGGAGGACATAGATGTAGGAGACAGTCCATCCCTGCCCTCGAGCAGTTTACAGTCTAATAGAGTGGAAATTTTAGGCTTTGTATGCCATATGGTCTCCGTCAAAACTTTTCAACTCTGTCGCTGTACCACAAAAGCAGCCACAGGCAACACGTAAAAGAATGAACATGAGTGTGTCCCAATAAAGCTTTATTTCAGAAAAGCAGATGGTAGGTTGATGTGGTCCACAGGCAGTAGCTTTCCAAACCCTGGTCTACGGGAATATTGGAGGTCTTATTACTACATGGAGGTGGATGCACAATGGGTCAAATCTCACAAGTTAAACGCAACTTTTGGTTAGCCTCTGCTGTTAAAATTATTTGATGGGGCACATAAACAAGTAGCTAAAAAGAATATTGTATAACCCAGATATCAGCGGAAGCTCTTGCTATCCTGTGGACATCTGGTGAGGCAGAATCTGGATTATAACCCATTGCAGCCCAAGCCCTTGCCTACTACTTCTGCTTGGCTGGCTGGCATTTTACCTTTGCACATTTTTCTTCACCTCTGTGTTTTTCAATCCTCCCGTGATACTTCAGTTTTACCCTGCAGCATCCTAGCTGCTGAACCCAACTCCTTCGCCAGTTTCCAGAGGAAATCCAATCACATCAAGTACTTGGAGAGTTTTGTAGAATCTGCTGAATATGTGAGCGCTTCAGGTAAGGAAGTTCCTTTCCCTCAACCATCAAGCAGGCTGCTCGGCCACACCCTGCCGCCGCCTCCTCCTTCAGCTCTCCACCCTCCTCTTTCCCAGACCCCTCAGCATCTCACCCTCTTCCCTAAACTTGCAACAAAGTATTAATCCTAGCAGGTAGAGTTCCCATTCTCCCCCTGGACTCTGTTACTGGAGACTCTTGGTACCCATGGGAAGGTGAGTGCAGCCCACATGTGGGTGGCTGCCAACGGGTCCGCTTAGTTCTTGCCATGCCCACCTTGAGCCCATACCTAGCTCATCATCACCATAACCCCTAACTCCATTAAAAACTACCAGGAAATGGACCTTTTGCTGAACAGCTCATGGGCCGGTAGGAAAGAGGAAAACATTGCAACAACAGTGCAAAACTCCCCAGCAATTCCCTTCAAAAATTTCTGGTCCTTCCCCGAATGACAGCTGCTTTGTGCCTCTTTTCTCCTCTTTCTCCATTGCTCTCCCCACCCCAGAGCCTCTAAACCTCCATTATCTTAACCAATTCTATTTTGAATCTAAGCTTGTACAACCCACTCAGAAAAAAAAAAATAGCCCTGCAGGTAGCCAAACAGCAGCACTCTGTTCTTTCTCAAATATCTCCCCTGGGAGTCCCACCCCCAATCCAAAGCAGTTTATACAAGTGCATTTTCCAAGTCAATATACACAATAACATCAGTCACAAAAAGCTCAAAATGGACTATCATGACTAGATGGAGAGGTAGACGTTTTTATAAGACTAACTGGGAGACATAGATTGAGAATGGTTAACAGGGAGGGCTGCCTGGAAGAGGTGAGACTGTAGGCATATTGAGGAAAGGATTTGCGTAAATGAAGCAGGAAAAACCTGGAGGTTAATGGCAGGGTTTACACAAATCCCAAGGGCTGGGAAAGGAGCTGGGGGAAGAGGTGGGGAAGTAGAAGGAGGTTTGTATGGTGATTCATAGACGTGGCTTCAGTGGGACAAATGATAATGGAAACAAGTACCTTACCCTCACCATGTCCCGGACACTGATCTAAGCACGTGGGTTATATAACTTTGTCAACCCCACAGAAGGGAGGTGGGTACTCTAACCCTAGTAAGTCGCAGAGCTAGGATTTGAACCGCCCTGCTACAGCTCCACAACCCATGCACTTAGCCGCTGCAGCCAAGAGCAGTGAGCTGGAGGCCAGTGAAAGCAAAGCCAGGTAAACGGGCCTCTGACCAGCATCAGCACTCAGGAGCTCGCGAGATATGCAGAGCCTCTGGCCCCACCCCAGACTTACTGAAACAGATTCTGCATTTTAACAAGAATCTCCAGGGGATTCCTCTACGCATTAGAATTTGAGCAGCGCTGGTCTAGGGGTCTGAGAGGTTGCAGAGAAATAATGTCAAGCTAATACAGGAAGGCAGCCTCTGGGTGAAATGCAGCAGGCAAGAACCCGGATAAGCCGCCTGGTATAAACAGGGTTCCAAAGCTGCATGCAGTGGTGGCTGCAGTTTCTGAAAGAAGAGCAAACAGTCGTGGTTAGGAGCTAGAGCCAGGTCCAGGAACTAAGGGCTCTGCCCAAACTTGGGCAAGTTGCAAAACCTCCCTAAGACTCAGTTTCAGCATCTGAACAGTGGAGGCAAAAGACAGCTCCTCATCAGGCTGCTTCAAGTGTTAGGGAAGAAATTCTACATCTGGTGCTTAGCCCAGGGCCTGCGACATATTAACCCCAAACACACACAATACCACCTGTTATTATGATTATGTCAAGACTATAATTTATTAACACTAAGCTGGCTCTAAAGCTCCCTATTCTAGTGACAAAGCCTGGGAAGTCATTAGAAGAGGTTCACAGAAATGCAGGCTACTTAGAAGGATGAGCTAAAATCCTCCATCTCACCTGGGTGGGACTCAAAGATGCTATTTCTTTCTTGATTTTGAATATTAGATAAACAAGGGTTACAGCATCCTTTTCAGAAGAACTTAAAAGCAACCACATGTAGAATTAATAACAGGATGCCTACCGCCCAAAGCAGCAGGTGAGATAAAAGCAAACCAAAGAGAATCCACAGAGCAAAGAACAGAGAGATTAAGTGAAGCAGCACGAAAATGTGTTTTTAAGGAATAATTTTTTAAATGACAGAAGATCAAACATATCTATTATGGAAAATATACTTGTACTAAACTCTTGTATTAGAAGACTAAGATTCTCAGACAGGGTGAACAAACAAAATCCACGCATATGCTACCTCCAAGAGATACCTAGAGCAAAAGGAAACACAAAAAGAAAAGCAACAATGAAAGGTTTCCAGGCCCATGGAAACCAAAGAAAGAATGGAAAATTCAGAAAAATCCAGGGCAGGAAGCTTTAACCATGTTCAAGAAGGTCATTTTATATTAATAAAGTTTCAATTGTAACCAATGCTAGTCAGTGAATAGCCTTGGTATGACAAATAGCATGGGCCCAAAATATATCGTGCCCAAACTTTGACCAATACCAAGAGAATCTGGCAGAAATATAGTTGCTCTGGGAGATCTTAACCGGCTTATCTCAGATACAAAGTAAAGGATCCCAAGCTCCAACAAGTATTTTAAAAATCACATACTAATGCACAAGGTAAGCTTTAGTAAAGCCCCCTCAGTAGATTCTGCACAGGCTGCATTCTTAGCCTATAACACTACACAAATGGAAATTAATTTTAAAATACAATGTCCTGACAGCGGTCCCTGATGCGTAGAAGTGCATCAGCACCTTGCTTGGTAATGCTTCTTAAAGGGTTGAAACTGAATAATGCCAGACAGGACGATGTCAGGGAAGTGTTAACTTCTTTGGAGTGTGGTCAGAAACTCAAAAATTCAACCAGACTTTTCCACTCATCCATCCATACAGTGTATTGAGAGTCTACTCCAAACCAGGTACTACAAGAGAGACTGGGGAGCCAGCGGAATACAGAGAGAGAGAAGGCGCTTCTTCTTATGAATTGTACAGAATCACAGACCTCCCCATGCACAAAAAACGAGGGCAAGTGGATACATACAATACTTGAAAGCTGAAGCATGATGATAAACAATGGGGCATAAAAGAGTGCTGCAGGAATCAAAAGGTGTCAGTTAAAGGCTCTGTTTTCCATTCAACTAATATTTGTTGGATGCTTAGTATGTGCCATGCTGAGGAGCTATCAGAGTGAACAAGACATAGCTTTCGGGGAGCTGGTTTTAGTGGAGGGAGTCAAGTAAATAAACAAGAGAAAAGGGAAAGAATTTATCTCAGATAGTACTAAGTGTTGCAGGGGAAAATAATGAAATAGAGCAATTGAAAAGAGCAAGACTGGAGCAGAAAGGGTGTTGACACTGTCCCCGTGGCTACGAGAGCCTCTGGACCAGGGCACTGGCAGGAGACAAGGTCAGGAAGGTGGCTGGGGGCCAGCTCACAGCCGGTTTGTCTGGAGGATATTCTTAGAACAATGGGACGCCTCTGGGAAGGGCCGTGATTGGCTCTGCTGGGGCCCTGATGGCGCACAGTTCCCCAGGGTGGGGAGAGGGGACCAGACTCCCTTCTACGCCAAGGCCACCTACGCAGGCAGGCTCGCAGCTTCCGCGGAGGCTCAGATGGCGAGCCCTGCTCTAATTGCACAGCACGAGCAGGAAAGCGCGCTCCTGTTAGGAAGCCAGCCCCGGCCTCTCAAACAGGGAGGGTGCTGAGAAATTTACAAGGAGCCAGTCATCAGAGAGCCGGTCCAGACAGGGGAAGCAGAGCCCGGGTGCTCCCCGCCTGGGGTGGGCTTAACCATAAGCCCTCCCGCAGGTTGCTGCGTGGCTTACAAGCATGCGCTTTGGAAGGCACCTGGCACACAGTAGGTGTCCAGAAATGCCATCCCATTCTCTCCAGGCTCTCCCACGCCTCTGGGTTAGACAGAGAGGATGAAAAGAAGGGAAGCACCGACCACAGCGGTTCTCATGCCCCCCGGGGATCCTGGCAGGAGTTAAAGAGCCCGAGTCTCACCCCATGTTCCCTGTGACAGCAAGTAACAAAGACATGAGAGCAGTGCATCCATCAGAACTCACGGAGGAGGCAGACAAAGGCAGGTGATCAGAGGAATAAATCCACTGCAACCTGAAAAACAGCCTGTCTGCTTTCACCCGTCTGCGAGGTGACGCAGAGACTGATGCCTGGGCCAAAAACACACTTTCTTCCACCCAAATCGCCCTGAGTGGGGCCATGGGCAGGGCACGTTTTCAGGACAGACCCCTCGAGATTAATAAATCTTCTCCTTGGTCTGGCCACATGTTGCAATGCCTCGGTCCCCACTCTGAGCTAAGCTTTAGAAATATGCCACTGCCAGGGGGATTTATTCATTTTAAAAGGTCAGAGAATTATTGCCATCGAAACTTGTGCACGGAGCAGGTGTAAATATTCCCCAACTCCCCCGTGTGCTTTATCACACTCAGGAGAGGAGGTGCGGGGGAAGTGAAGCCTTCGGGAAGTTACCTCCCAGGGAGAGAATTTAACAGCTCTGGTGCCTGGGGAGCCAGGGAACTCTGGGAACAAGTACCTACCTGCCTGGGTTGCATTTATCACCTTCTTCCCCCTCCCACCCTGAAAATCATCACTTCTCCAGCTTCCTGGGCTGCCAGTGATGCTGGGGCTGCCGGACCCTCCCGGGACAGTTTCATGAGCACCTATTTCTGGGGGAGGAAGGATGGGCAACCCCAGACAAAAGAATCTAACCTCAGCCCCGTTACTGAAATAATGGGAAAGCAGGGATGCAAAGCCAGTTAACAAGCAACAATCACCTTGACAGGAGACACCAGATAATCTGCTTTGCAATATGCCTGTTACAAAACCATTAGGAAGAGAGAAGAATGGAATGTTTTTCCCCAGTAGGGATTCCCATTTTCTTACAGCTGACTAAGAATTTCCTAGCATCCCACGATACTCTGGGGACTGTGTGGGTCCAAGAAAGCAAGAATTAGATTTAAGAAAACAATTTTTAAAAAAAATCAATCTCCACACTAGTATGAAAAATGTTGATTCTTGGGGAAGTCTGAAAGTCTCCAGATACAGTGGAAAGAATCCAAGCTGCGGAGGTGGACACACCTGAATTCAAATCCCAGCTCTGCCACTTGCAAGCTGTGTGGCTGTGGGCAAGTTACTTCACCTCTCTGAGCTACTGCTCCCCACTGTGGGAAAAGGGGGTTGGAGAGAACCACTCTGTATGTGTAATCACATGGCTTCTAGTTCATGTCCAGTGAATTGCTCTTATCATTTTGTCAAGTTGACTTTTGTCAGCCCTGAAATAAATAGGTAGATAGATGATAGAGATAGATGATAGAGATAGATAGATAGATAGATAGATAGATAGATAGATAGATAGATAGATAGATGGATGGATGATAGACAGACAGACAGACAGATGGATGATAGAGACAGGTAGATGATAGATGATAGATAGCTCATAGACGAAGGAAGGGAAGGAGGTATATACGCAAAAGCAGTGAGAACAGGGACTCGAATATTTGGGCACCCATGTTCATAGCAGTGTCATTCACAATAGCCAAAAGGCATAGGCAGCCCGATGTCCATCAGCTGATGAATGGATAAACAAGATGTGGTCTATCCATACAAATGATACAATATTATTTAGCCTCAAAAATGAATGAAGTACTGATACATGCTGCAACATGGATGATCCCGGAAAACATTATATGGAATGCTCAGCATAAGGAAATCATAGAGACAGAAAGCAGAATGGTAGTTTCCAAGGGCTGGGGGCAGAGAGGAATGGAGAGTAACTGCTTAATGGGTACAGGGTTTTACTTTGGAGTGATGGAAATTCTTTGGAACTACACAAAGGAGGTGGTAGCACAACATTGTGAATGAACTAAATGCCACTGAATCACTCCCTTTAAAATGGTTAATTTTATGTCATGTGATTTTCACCTCAGTAAGAAAAAAAGGGTTAGCAATAGCACCATCATGCAAGGGCCTGTGGGAGGGTGCAATGACAGGGTACAGGTAGATAAAACACTTGGCACAGTCCTTGGCACAAAACATTCAGTTAGGGGCTTCCTTTCTTTGCTGACTGCCAACAGAGCCATCCCCTCCCCCAATCACCCCAATACTCCTGAAACATCTTCCTCATACGTGGGGGGACAAGCTCAGCTGCTGGCATGGTCAGGTCACTCAGCTGAGTTTCCACCCAAAGCAGAGGGTTCTGAGTAAGCTCCTGGTAGTGCAAAAGGCCTGGGGTCAGCTGTGCCTAAAGAACTCTCCTCTGCTATCTGCTGCCAGTCTCCCCAAACAGGGGAATGGATGGGTGAGAGCTGGGCCCACTCCAGCGCCCCTGCCTCCCTGGGAAACCGCTAAGGTCAGATTTGCCACCCCCACCAGACTCTGCAGAGCTGAGGTGCTCAGTACTGGCCACGACACAGGCAGACAACTGCACAGAGGAATGGCAGTGTTCTAAAGTCCCAGCCCAAGAAGCTGAGGCTGGGCTCAGTGGCCGGGCAGGCAGCCCAGTGAAGCGGTAATGGCCCGTGTCCAGAGACAGACCCAGGCTCCCAGGAGCTCAAACTTTCCACCTGCGTCTTTGATAAAAAAGCAGCCAGGCTCCGAGCAGAAGGGCCCCAGGCCAAGCAAAAGGCAGCTACTCAGGTTGATGTCTTCAAGCTCACCCATATTGCAGCATATATCAGAACTTCACTCCTTTCTGTGGCTCAGTGGTATTCATTGTATGGCTAGACCACATGTGTTTATCCATTCATTCACTGATGGGCAACTGGGCTGTTTCCAAACCTTTTGCCTATCGTACACAGTGCTGTTATGAATATTTGTGAACAAAGTTTTGGTTGAATACATGTTTTCAATTATTTTGCCTATATACCTAGGAGTAGAATTGCCGAGTCATAGGGTCATTCTATGTTTAACTTTTTAAGAGACTGACAAACTGTTTTATAAGTGAAAGAAATCACACTCAAAAGGTCACATAGTCTATGATTCCATTCGTATGAAATGTCCAGAGTAGATAAGTCCATAGAGACAGAACACAGATTGGCGGTGGCCAGGGGCTGAGGAGAAGGAAGAATGGGGGTGAGAACTTGATGGACACAGGGTTTTACTTTGGAGTGAAGGAAATGTTTTGGAACTGTACAGAGGCAGTGGTTACACAACATTATGAATGTCACTGAATCGTTCCCTTTAAAATGGTGAATTTTATGTTAGGTGAATGTCACTTCTAAGGTATATAAAGGCAGTTACCCAGAGTCTTCTGCCTGTAACTGGCAGCCGACCAGGGGGGCTTGGGACGGGTGCTCCGATGAACAGGGACACTGGAAGGAGGGGAGCAGGGGCCACAAGAGCACAGAGCATGCTCCAATCACCACTCAACAACAGAAGCCACAGAGCCAGCCTCCCCATGAAGCCTTCTTCACCACCAAACCCCTCTCCAGCCACCCAAGGACCAGCCTCTCCAATCCCATTGCACAAGAAGTTTCCATGAATAATAAAGAGCTGCTGTCTTGACACTAATCTTAGACAAAATCTTCTTACATTTGTATTAATTTTCCTTCCCAAGTTTTAATTGAAGAGAGGATATGGCGTCACGGGGGAAATAAAATCTTACTTCATTTATCCGAGAGCCATGTGGCTTCATTAGAAATTACATTAGTTCCTCATTAAGAAACAATAACAACGTAGTGTTGGAATCAATAAAAAAATACACATTGCCCTAAGGTATAGATTCGTTTGATTCAATTATATTCTTACGTGCCCAAGCTCCAGTAGCACCCAATGCTAATGAAAACATAGTGTGAGGCCTGAAGACGCAGCCTTCCTTTACTAACCCATTACACAGAAACAGAGGCACGCACACAGTTCCCATCCTGACGACCACCCCACCATTCCCAATAAGAAGCCATGTAGTCACACCCCTAACCCTGGCAAAACTGACTTCCTGTCTAGAGCGCACCCATTAGAGATGGCCGTAGGGTGCACCCCACCAGCCTTTCCTCATCAATTAGTAGGGACTGTTCTGCTTACGGGTTGAACAGTGCTATGGTTGATTATAGATGTCTGCCTTGGGCAAGGGGGTCAGAGTGCCGGGTCTTGTGGCAGCTCTTTGCCAGCCAGGCCCAGGAGCCCCTGCCGCTGGGAGGAGAGCTTAAGAAAACTACAGGCTGTTAGCACTGGTGACACCCACCCCTCTCCTTGGCCTCCTACACTGCTGGGCCTGGTTGGCACGAGAATAGAGTACAGAACCCTTGTCTACCTCCTTCATTTGCATCAAACTTCAGAAATTTCCTAAGCCAGGAAAAAAATGAGCTCTTACCTGACCTTCGACCAGGCTGAATGGTAGGGACAGTAGATCCTGAAAAAAAAATACAAAGACATGAAATGTTTAGTTTCCCATTGAAACACCTGCTTTCACTTCACTTTGGTTTTAGACCAAATAATATCTACATTCCTTGAACAGAAATATTTTAACTCATTCATTCCAAAAATGTTTATTGAGTATCTAATGTGTGCTAGGCACTGTTGTAGGCTCTGCCTTTTTAACAATGAACAAGATGACAAGTCCCTGCCTTGAGGGAGAACATAGCAAATAAGGAACTATAAATAATAAATGGCTATGATATCAGATAGTGAGAAGTCTTGTGATGATAACAAAATGGGTTTTGGGAGGGAGAGGGATGGAGTGCTACTTTAGGATGGGGATCAGGAAGAGCTGAGAGCTGAATGACAAGAAGGAGCCAGACATGTCTGAGGTAGAGTCTTTCCTATGCAGGGACAGCAGGTGCAAAGGCCCTGAGGCAGGCTGGAGTGAACGAGGGCCAGGAGGAATGCCAGAGTTGCTGAAAACATCTCAGCTCTCAAGACAGGATTTCCAGGGGACATCGACAGAGACCCTCACTGCCTCCAAGAAGCCCTCGCTCTACAAGGATCCCCCTCCTCTCAACCAGGACCTGGGGACAGCCCAGCACCTGGTCAGGGTCAGCCAGCAGCAACGGCCCTCATTCAAATGTAGCCTGGGGCAGTAGAAGGACCCCCGCACATGCTCCAAGTCATCTCCCAGCACAGAAAGGCCCTGACTGAGTGCAGAGAGAAACTCCAATTTGTACAACGTAAATCCAAGGGCCAGCCTGCCCCTGAGCACAGGACATGCTTCTTCAAGCCTGGAAACCCTTCTTTCTCTCCCTCACTCTCTCCCTCCTCAGCTCTGTCCTTCTGCAGTATTTCCAACGGGTCGAGATGGTTTCCTACCTAAAGGAAGAGACGGGACCACGAGCTCCCCTTTTCTCCAGCCCAAAGCTCAGGCCTCCCACCTTCATCATGTCCACAAAATCCCCTCCTGGACTCTGCCCAGCCGAGGAAAGTCCACCTGCTCAGGCCAGCACCCTCACCCGTGAGCCATCAGGACGCTGCGCTGCTTTGCTGCCCGTGGTCTCTGGGCCAGCCGACCTGGGCATTCGGAGATAGGGAGCTGTCAGCAGGCGCCTCCCACCCAGCGCCACTCAAAGAGTCTCAGGTCCCCCACCCTCTCTCCTAGGGAGGCCACGGGGATTAATGAGATAGCACACGCCTGGTTCACTGGAGCAAAGGCAAGCTGTTATTATTGTGTTCCTCCTTATTGGTCGTCATGTGGATGAGCCAGTGCCATGCTGTCCATGTGAAGAGACATCCTCCGGAGTATGACTCTGAGATGGAGCCGGAATTTGGAAACAGGCCAGCCACATAGTAGATGCTGGATAAACACCTAAAGAACGGGTTACTTCTCTTCCCTACCCCTGCCCAAAGTTGGTTAGCCCCAGCCAAGTGTGTGCCGTTCCTCTGCCATGGCAGGGTGCCACCGAGGTGGCTCGTCCTGCCTGCCTGTTTTGACAAGTGCAGAAAGGAGAGTGCCCTGCTCCCTCTCTAGGCCTTCTGGGCTCCTCTGTCCACTCAGGTGGGCCTCTGGCCTCGAGCTCACAAAGGCGGCCCCACTGCGTGTGAGTGCATAAGCTAGAGCCAGGTCTGCATGCAGTGGGTGAACTGGACCTTCCACCGGGGGCAGTGGCAGCAAGTCCTCTGCCTCCTGCAGCCATCACACCTTCCCTTATTGTCATCAAACTCACCTTCTGCACCAGCTCCCTTCCCCGGGCCCAGAAATGTGTCCAAAGCCCACCCCTCTCTTCTTCCCTGCCCCCTTTAGCAGCTATAACTGTCCCATCCTCTTTAATTGTTCCATCCACTGTTCCTTTCTTTCTTCCAAAAATATCTATGAAATATCTGAAGGGTGCTCGGCATTTTGCTCAACATTCGGGGCATGATGGTCAGCACAAATAGACAAGGCCCCTGCCCCATGGCATTCACAGTCTCACTTGCCGAGACTCAAAAATCATACGTCAGGCCCCATCTCCAAAGAAGAGGGATGTGAGGACCCTCCTCACCTCTCATTCCCCAACTCTGCGACCCAGGTCCCCCCGCCCACCCAGATGGCATAACTGCACGACCAAGGTTCCTTTTCCCTCCGCATCTCGCCGGGGCACTGCAGGGACCGCCCCCTCCCTTCTTAAGCATCTGTCTTCTTTCTCTCTCGGACCTCTTTTCCAAAGGGGCTTCCTCCTTTCAGCTCCTCTCTCTAAGGCTCTTCCGGGAATGCTAGCATCCTCTAGGATTCCACCTCTGTGCTCCACTCCCTTGCTGCCCCTTGGCACCATCACCTGAGCACTTTCCAGCTCATCTGGGACTCCTGAACATCTGTGCCCAGCTCTGCTTGCCCCCCTGAGCTCCAGACCCAAATAGCCAAGTGTCCTCTCGATTCTTCCATGTGTGCGTTCCACTGGCATTCCAACTCCACACGCCTCCAGCCAAACATTTCAACTCCACACGTGCCTCTTTCCACACAAACAGCTGTGCCTCCTCGATCTCCTGGCGCAGAGAATAGCACCCAATTCTCCCAGCCCACTGAGCTTGGAACCCTGGTGCCGTCCTCTCCCTCATCCCCTGTGTTCAGTCAATCATCAGGGCCAGTTGATCCACCGCAGCTGTGTCTCTCGCACTGCGCTCTCCCCGCCAGTCTGGCTATTACAATAATAGAATCTTCAAAGGCTTCTAGACACCTCTCTTTGTGCCTGCTGAAAACAATTCGGCTGAAAGCAAGAGGGCCGACAGAACAATTTGGTCAAAATGAATATTCCGTGAGGGTTGTTTTTCCTATTGTTGGAAATCCTGGAGTGCCACGAGGTGGCTTTAAAACCTTCTGATGCGTTTTTGCCACTTGGATCCGTTTAGTGCCCCAAAGTAGGAGTTTCATTTTATTTTGTTTGCTTAAAAAAATCAAAACCTAGTATTGCCAAGCTCAACTGTAGCTAACGGCAGACTCAGCGGAATGAAAAGAAAGTGTCTCCCACGAAAGTCCCATTTGTAGAACTCATCTAAATCAGCTTCACAGAACAGTCCCTTGAAAAATGTGTCGATGTGCTACTCTGTGTGTGATCCATTTTGTGACATGTATGATCCTGGAAAGCTGGGGTGTACGTTTAATTTTTAGAAATCAAAATCAATATTATTTTCCCCACAATTCTTTTGTTAATTATTTGTGAAGAGGAAACTCCCTCCTAACCACCAACCTCACCCCTGAAAAAATATAATCACGGATACAAGTTTGATCTGTATTCTTCCAGCCTCTTCCTTAAACTTGTTCACATACACCTGTATATACACGCAGACCTGCACGCAAGGCACACCTGCACGCAAGTATACGTTATTTAACTTTAAAAGTGGGTCAGTGCTATAGATATTGAGCTGCACACTTGCTTTTTACACACATATTGATATAGCGTGAATCTTTTCCAGTTAATTCATGTAGAAAAGGGTTTCTCAAGTTTGGCACAATTGCAAATTTGGGCTGGATAATTCTCTGTGGTGAGGGGCTGGCCTGGGCATTGCAGGATGTTTAGCAGCATCCCTGGCTTCCACCCGCTAGATCCCAGTAGTACCCCCCTCCACAGTTGTAACAACGAAGTCTCCAAACATGGCCAAATGTCCCCGGGGCAAAATCGCCACCGGGTGAGAACCACTTCCTTTTTCACAGTTGCATAGAATTCCATAGTATGGGGACAACATAATTGATTTAACCATTCCCTATTGATCCACATTCAAAATCCATTTTAAATGCATCAGAGGAACTGGCTGGTTAAAAAAAATGCATACCATGTATAAAGTAAAGGGTCATTTTACTTTGTCCTTGTGAACTGAAATGAGTGTCTACAGGGTTGTCTGAAAGAGGCAGGTACTCTGTATACATTAGGCAGCTCTATGAGTATCTTTCGTTTGTTCCTGTGATGTGAGTGATGGCCAAATCCCACCTCATGCCAAGAAGGGATGGGCCGCCTTTGTGTTGGTGGCAGTGTGCAGAGAGGGGCACACGCCTTGCTGCTAGAGGGAGCAGAAATGGGTACAAGCTTTCTGGCGGGGAATGTGGCAGTACAGATGAAGAGGCGTCTGCCCTGTCTAGCGGTAGATTTCTTATTCAGTAAACTAAGGTGGATAGTTACGGTCTGTCCCTTCCTTTCTCTTTAGGCTCAATGAGCTCAGTGAATCTAGATGGCTCTCCAAGATAAATGCCTGGCTCTTCTCAGAAAGACAATTAATGAGCTCAGAGCCTGCTTAAACCAAGATGAAATGTGAGATTAGCAGACGCTGGGCCAGCCATCCACCCTGCCAGCAGGCTCTCTCCTCCTCGCTGTGCTGCTTCATTTGACACAGCTAAGGAAGCCCACCAAATGCACTCTGGCTAGCGTGTCTATTTTTGAGATAATTACAAGGCTCGGGCTTGGATCCACTTAAAGGCAGAAATGTGGGACAGAGAAGGATTGAGGCTAACTCTACCCCTTTCTCCTCGCCTGAAAATGTCCCAACAGGCTCTAAAGGGAAGAGAAAACCACATGAAACTTTCATCAGAGCCTGCTGGGCTGCTGCAGGAGCTGTGGGGCCCGAAGTCCTAATTCTGAACAGTGCCCAGCACAATAATTAGGCACCTCGCCCCCGCCGGCCTTCTGGTCTCCTCGCGGGCTCCCTCTGCTCCCTGCTCTGGAAGTCTGGGAACACAGGTGCCTTCAGGGCAAGGAAGGAGTGGGCAGAGGAAGAGGAGGGAAGAGGGCAAAGGAGGGACAGGGGCAACGGGGTACCGAGCAGGATCGCTGTGTCTCTAAAAAGCACACTTGAA
Organism: Cabassous unicinctus; assembly: GCA_029593785.1. Lineage (NCBI taxonomy): Eukaryota > Metazoa > Chordata > Mammalia > Cingulata > Chlamyphoridae > Cabassous > Cabassous unicinctus. The sequence continues at coordinate 19,149 of JAQZBX010009516.1, read as the reverse complement.
TTATCAAGATGTTGTCTTGATAAAAGTTCAGAGACTGCAGCTTTCTGCACCACTCTTAAAAATGGACGCCTTCTCTGCCGGCATAACCTTGCAAACAAGAAGACCGCCACCAAGTTCCGTCACCGTGGTCCAGCTTCGCTCTGCCTCTTGAGCCTGCAATCTCCTAGGACCGCACACCAAGAATGCAAAATGTGGGAGTCACTCAGAAATGGCCCGGCTTGCCTGCAGCCTCCCCGTGCCTCTCCGCAGCAGAGAAAAGATGAGAAATGAAGCCAACGTGTATCGGCATCTGCCCCTCTCCTTGCCGTCCGTTTTGCGGGCAGAATGGCAACCCTGGCTTCTGAGCTTGCCCCTTCCCAGTCATGCGTGAGATCAAGCAACAGAAATCACAGCAGCTATATTTGAGGGCTCTGGAGTGCCAGCAGGTGAGGCACGTTACTCAATCAGTGGGATAAGAACTTGGATTTTTCCTCGTTTTTTCCTTTGTGCCCTTCCTTATATAGGACTCAACCTGCCGGGGGTTTCCTCATTGCTTCAGGAAGGATTTGGACTTTTGCACCAGGAGTGTAAAGAGAAAGAAAGAGTGTTCGGTCTTTCTGACATCCCAAGGAAGCTGCTAAGCCGATGTTCGCAGGCGGCCCTCGCCATGACGGGAAGCCCTGTTGGCTGCGTCCTCAGCACCAGCTGGAAAGGGCCCTGCACCAGCACAGCCTTCCCAAATCCCGTGCATGGTTCCCGAGGATTCCTGCCATGCCCTGAGCCTTTGCAGTTACAGGGAAACTTCCCCATGTGTCTCTCCCACTGCCTTTCAGTGGCCCAGGAGAGACTTACAGGCCCCTGCAGACAGCTCGGGGTGCTGTGATAGCACGGATAGGAAACCCCAGCAACAGCGCCTGAGAGGGACTGGACAGTGGTGAATTCCACCCCTCTATGCAGATAGGCCCTCAACACAGAGGACAAGAGTCCTGCTGGTGGCTTAGCCACAGGTGGCCTCCGAGCACTCGGGCAAAACAGACCACATGACATTACTGCCCAGCATTTGGGGACCCAGTCCTCTGGAAAAGTTAGGGATAAGGGACTTTCTAAGCAAGTGACCAACAGGTCACAGCAATCGGCACTGGGGGCCAGAGAGCTGCCCTCAGCACCACGCCCTGTCCTGCATCCTCAGACACATGGACTTTCCACGTGGGTAGCAAGGCACATGGTGGAAGGGGAAGAACCTAGGACATTTAGAGCCGGGTGGTCCTGCTTCTTCCACTAGACCATAAATCCATGAGGATAGGGTCTACGTCTGCCTTCCTCCCCACTATATCCCCAGACCTGGCCATTCCTGGTACCCATCAGAAGCTCAGGAAGAACCAGTAAGATGGATGGGTGGGTGGGTGGATGGATGGATGGATGGATGGATGGATGGATGGATGGATGGATGGATGGATGAGTGGATGGATGGATAAGTAGATGGGTGAGTGGATAGATGGATGGTTGGATGGATGGATGGATGGATGGGTGGGTGGATGGATGGATGGATGGGTGGATGGATGAATAAGTGGATGGATGAGTAAGTGGATGGATGGATAAGTAGATGGGTAGGTGAATAGATGGATGGGTGAGTGGATGGATGAATAGGTCCAAATTCTATGATATTCCCTTATTGTTAGGAATAAAGACAACAAAAATTTAAAATTCCTTAAAACCCATGTGTCCATTTGGATCCACAGAAATCTGGAGCACCTCCATCAAGGAGCAGTAGAGGGTCATAGTTAATAATGCAAGTCAGACTGTCAAATAAAATCCCAGCCTAACTGAGGCTATCAGCCTTCATCTAAGTCTCCTAACCTCTTTGAGACTCAGTTTTCATCTATGTAAGGCGGGAATAATAATAGTACCCGATTCATTTGGCTTTAAAGAGAATTAAGATAATTCATGTAAAATGCTTAGGACAGTGTATGGCAAATGACAGGTGCAAAATAAATTCTACGTCCCCTCTCTTGCCCTTTCCGCTCTCCTTTAGCCATTGCACATCAACTCTCACTGTGCCGCTTTCCCAGCCACACCACCCACCTGTAGCCCCCACCTCCTAGTCTCTCACCTTTTCCCTTCTTCCTTTAGGCTCTAATAAATCGTCAAAGGCACAGAGAGCAACTACACATAGTTGGCACATGCTGGGCCAATCTTGCTAAAGCCTTCACAGTCCAGCTCCAAGGAAGAACCTCGAGTACTTAATTTTTAAATGTAATATATATTTAATGCAATATTAATATTTAACTCCCTTAATGTAATATTTAATTTGATATCCAATGCAAATAAAAATAGTAAACAGGTTTATTAATGATTTACACAAGTGCTCTTCTATTCTGTTTTGAAAGCACTTTTCTGCCCAGAAGACAATTTTATACCCCCAGAAAGCAAAAACTGGAGGATTTTCAAGCTGGTTCTTTTAAGTGGGTCAGAGTCGTCTTGTTTATGAGTGGGTGTAGCCAAGGAGAAGCGGCCATGGCTCTCACTTATTCATATAATTAACAAGAACCTAGTATGCACCTGGTACTGGGCTAAGCTCTCACAGAGCTCAAGATCCAGTGGGAAGGATAAAATGCTGTGACAACAAGTACCATGCAGGGAAAACATGCAGGTAGTCATGTTGACCATGAGGAGGTGCCCGGCCCAGACTTGGAGCAGGGAGTTATCAGGGAAGGCTTCTTGGAGGAAGCAATATCTGAACTGAGACACTGTGGGGGAAGGGAAAGAACAGTATTTCAGGCAGGAGTAAAGTTGATTCAAAAGCCCAGACACGTAGTTGTGCCAGAGATGGAGAGAAGTTGAGAATGGCTGGAGGACAGAAGAAAAGGTGGAGAATGGAGGAGTCCCCATGCTTTCTGAGGGCGATGAGATTTAAGCGCTGGAATGCCATGCTCATGTCTGCACTTTAGAAGGCTCACTTTGGCTGGAAGACAGTTCCACGGCTCTGTCATCAAGATGAGAGGTGGCAATGGGAATGGGGAGAAAATGGGCAGATTTAAGAAATATTTAGGGTGCCGAATTGACAGGTCTTGGTGACTGGGTGTGGCAAGTGAGAAACAGGAACGACGGAAGGATCTCATATGGGTGTTTCTATGACAGGAGTGGGCGCGTTACCTAAGGGTCAGCATTGTCATAGTCATCATCAGTACCCATGATTTCATCATTGGTACCCATGATGTCATGGGGCCACCGGCAGGACTACACAGAACAGGTCTATTTCTACTTTCACAGTACAGTGTTTACATCTGTTCCCCTAAATACACGTAACCCACGGGAAGTGTCCAACCGGTGCAAAGTGTGATGACAGACAAAGCGGGGTTCACTTGGCTTCATCCTACATGAGTCGAACAGCACAACTCAAGTTTGAAATAACCCAAATGCCCAACAATAGTGATTGGTTAAATGAAGTACAGCACATCCATACATAATTGGATGTATACACATAGTATTCAATGTTGAGAAATGATACTCCCAAGTTATATTTATTGACACAAAGAAGCAGGCTTAATGCATTGTGAAGTTTTGTCTGTTTATTTTTAAGTTTGAGTATATGTGGAATAATCCCTCTTATTTTAAGCACATGGTGTGTTTTTTTTAAAAAGAATGATATATGCCAAAATATTAACAGAGTTGTCTCTAAGTTTCTTCATTCCTCTTGTGTTTTCCATTTTTTCACAGTGCATGTGTATTACTTATTACTTAGAAGTCTTGACCCACCGATTCCATGATCATAACAAAAATCATCAGGTTGTGTTTTTTATGCTACTAAGCTTGAGGTGATTGGTTATATAGCAGTAGATAAGTGAACAAAAGTCGGTACCTAAAAGTGGGGTACTGCATACGAAACCTAAAACGTGGCATTCATTTTGGGACTGGGTGATGGGCCTCAATGAAACAGTTTGTGAGGGTATGAAGGAAAGTGTCGGAAACTGAAGGAAAGGTTTTCCTTGGTATGTAGTGGAGGAAAGTTTGGCAATACTGTTGATTTCAGTAAAGTGGAAAATGAGAAATACACCTAACGAACTCAGGCTGAAGCTGAGGACACTTCCCAGTGGAACGCCAAAGGCACCACCTGGCTTCTAGCTGCTTCTGTGAGGACAGAGGTCAGCTAGAGAATAAACCACCCAGTTTTCGAGAATCAGAAGTAAATGTAAAGGTCTCAGGACAACCTTTCCAGCCAGCAAAGGGTACTTAAATAAAAAGGGCAAAGATCAAATCCAGGCTGTTATCCGAACACCAGGCTGATTTCAGAGTAAAGCAGCAGCTGACGGTGTGACTGAAAACCCCTTTGTTAGAATCTCAGGAGGGTCTCAGATGGTGCCTCACAAACCTTCAAACAAAATGCCTTCTGAGAACCTTAACCAAGAACCTTGCAGACAACAGAGCTTCTGAGGACCTTGCACAGCAGACTCACAGGGTCCCAAGGTGAGCAGGGCTTACCTCACAGAGATTTCTGTGTGTGGCTTTGGCCTAATGAACTGGACAATAAGTAGATACATAAGAAATCCACATATTTTTTAAAGCAACGAGATCAGCTTGGACTGAAAGAGACTGCACTACTAAAAAGAATCCTTTGGACCCCAAACTTCTGTGGACAGAAAGCAGCCTGAGAGATCTATTCAGCTGCAGAAAAAAAAAAAAAAA
>JAQZBX010009516.1:0-14387 GCA_029593785.1 Cabassous unicinctus | reverse complement strand
TGACTCTTGTTTCCCCCTTTTTGAATGTAAATATTTATTATAGTCCTTATGCCTGTGGCATCATTGCATGCCACGGCAGATAATTTGTCTCCTTAGTTTATAGGTCTTCAGATTTAGAGGAACTATAGCAAAGGCCCCCTCATCCACACCTGGACCTCATTGACAGGATGAGACCTTTGGCCTCAAGCCAATCCCAATTCTGTAATGGGAGATGGGGGGTGGGGCGCGGTGCTTAGGAGAGTTATTTTGCAAGTGAGAGAAACACAAATAATTTGTGGCCAGAGTTTTGGAAACTGTGGTGGTTTTAGAAACATGGCCCCAAATCCTGTGACACTCTTCCCATTGAGACGTGGGCAGGGGCTTGTGACTGCTTCACCCCATAGGGCATGGCAGGAGTGTCTCTATGACATCCGAGGGTAGGTCATAAACGCCATGCAGCGCCTGCCATGCTATCTATGAATGTTCCCTCTCTCACACTCCCTCCTTCTTGGGACATCTCTTTTGGATCTCACCCACCAAGTTATGGGAAGATCAAGCCACACAGAAAAGCCATATGAAGTACCCTAGTCAATAATCCTAGCTGAGCCCAGGCTTCCAGGCATCCCAGCTCGGGCACTGGCCATGTGAGTGGGGAAGCCTCCAAGTGGTCTCAGCCGCTGGAGCTGCCCCAGTCATTCAAGTCTTTCCATCTGCCCCACCAGATATCATGTTGCAGGAACAAGCCATTCCTGCTGTGATCTGTCCAAATTTCTGACCCACAGGTTTAGTAAAATGATGGTTGTTTTATGCCACTAAGCTTAGGGTGGTTTCTTAGGCAGGAACGCAAAATTAGGAGACCCCTTGGCAGAGACACCTGCAGAGGGAAGTGTGAAGAAGTTTGGCCAAGTCATCACCATACAGGAAGCCTGGAAGTGCTCATTTGCTCAGTGAGCAAACTGCATTTCATGTTAAGTCTGCAAGAGCAAGGAATAAAATCCAAATGTCAAATGAAACCCGAACTCCTCCCAGCGGCTGGCATGGTTTGGCCTCAGCCCACCTTTCCAACTCATCTCCTATGAGGCTCCCTTTTGCTCACTCTGCTCCAGCCACACTTCCTGGAACTCACCAAACTCTTTCTATTCCCATTTCCTAAAAGGCTCTTCCCCCACACTTGACCTGCTTAGGAACTCAACAGTATATTCCCTAACCAGCCCACCGAAGGAAATCCCCAATGGGCAGAGGGATAACAAAATCCTCTCTCCTCCTGCATGAGAATTTACCCTTCAGTTAACTTCCGAGCACTGACCCTAGTAACTTAATTCATAGAATGCTAATTATATTACTAGGCAACATTGCTTAGGGCAAAAATGGCCCCTGGCTGATTCTTTGCATCTAGACTGGGAGGAACTTATAAACAAACTCTAAGTACCTGGTGGGGACGCCATTACTCTGTAATGAGCAGAACTTGCAGAGATCCTGGAAGCTCTGCCTGTGGCACTGTGATAAGAGATAGTGGCTGCTATGATGCATGGGGCTTCTAGCCCCGGGCAGCACCCACACCTGCCCCTGTGGAACTCATTACCTTGCAACAACCTGCGCTACCTGATGAAGAGGAACGCTTGATACTGCCCTGCTGGCAAGCTGGGTCTCCTGTCCTCTATCCTTCTAGAGCATATTATGCATATGAGTGGACTGTGGTATTCTCATGACTCTGAACAATTAGCTGAGTCTAAGGAGGCCCTGGGTGCATCTCTCTACTCCTTTATTCTCTCTCACATCACCCTGTTTTACCTTCATGGCACCTTTCCCAATTAGTTATTGTTTATCTGAATATTTACTATTGATGTGACCCCTACACTGCGAACATCAGGAGGTCAAGAACTACGTCTGTTTTCTTCACCACTGTAAACTCAGCTCTTTCCCTAGTTCCAGGAGCATAGCAGGGACTTGGTAAATATCGGATGGATGGATGGATGGATGGATGATAAAAAATAAGATTATAAGATTGAAGGAGGAAGTTGGTAGGACATAAGAGAGGTAAAGTGAGTTTGACTTACAGAAGGCTTTGTTGGAAATGCACATGAGCAGTGAATTGCCCTAAGGTCCTTGAAGAGATGCTGAAGGTTTCGAGTGAAAAAGTGAAGGCAGGTGGTTGCATTTCACAAAGGTCATCCTGGCAGCAATATGGAGGAGGGAGGAGGTGGGCAGGAGAGAGGAGAAGCAGGAGGCACAGTCGCAAGACTGTTGCTAATAGTCCTGGTGAAAGGCAGAGGTGACCCGGAGGAGAAAACAGTCTCAAGAGAGGTTCAAGAAGTGAAACCTGCAGTACTCAGTGACCAAACGTGGAGGGTCAAATAAACGGAGAATCTAGAGTGACCACGAAGATGACAGCTCAGGGCACAGGGCCCACAGTGGCAACATTGACCTGGAAAAGGAACCCAGGAGGGGCGATGGGTTCAGGGTTAGGGGGAGATGGTGAGTTTGATCTTGGACCGCCCAGAAGAGATGTCACGGAGACAGCGGGAGCTCGGGGAAGAAGCTTGGAGGTAGGGAAGCCGGGTGTCATGGTCAGGAGCCAGGTGCATGGTTGAGCTCATCCAGAAAGTATGTAACATGAAATCTGAAAGGGCCAAAGATAAAGCTCAGGAAATCTGATGGAGAAAGAGAAACCGAATGAAGGAGCAGAGAAGGACCCCTGCGGAGGCTGGGGCAGAACAAGGGAAGGCACACGTCTTTGAAACCAGGGACAACGTCTCTCTCCTTTCTTGAACTTCTATTGTGGAACTGATTTCCTTCTTAAATAATCAAGCTTTGGGAAGCAGATGTGACTCAAGCGGTTGAGCTCCCGACTGCCACATGGGAGGTCCCAGGTTCGGTTCCCAGTGTCTCCTAAAGAAGATGAGCAAGACAGTGAGCTGAAGCAATGGGCTGGCGCAGTGAGCTGACGCAATAAGATGATGCAACAAAGAGACACAAGGAGGAAAACACAATGAGAGACACAACAAAGCAGGGAGCAGAGATGGCTCAAGGAATTAAGTGCCTCTCTCCCACATGGGAGATCCCTGGTTTGGTTTCAGTGCCTCCTAAAATGACAATGAGCACACAACAGACACAGTGAGCGCAAACACCGGGGGAGGGGGGTATAAATAATAAATAAATCTTAAATTAAAAAATCATGCTTTCTACTCCTATCCAATCTCCTTAAAGTAGAGGAAGCACCTTCATGGCAACAAGAGTTCTTTCCCATATTCGTATCCTCTAATTCCTACACATAGTAGGTCCTTTAATAACCTTCCCATATCTGGACTGTCCAAGGATGGAGGGGTGTGGAGACACTAATTAGTTTCAATCCTAACTAATTGCTTTTTTAAACTCTCATATAACTCTGGCTTTTAATAGGTTCTGAGAATCGATGTTTCATTATTTTTTGCCACCGCGGAGATTATCCCTGTTGATGGGTCATTACAAATCATTGCTCTCTGAGAGGCCTCCTTTCTCTCTCTTATTTCCTGATCTTCCAGCAGGAGAGCTTTGTTCTTCAGAGTGAAAGAAAAAAAAAATGTAAATGGGTCTTGGAAATTAACAACCGAGACCAATAAGACCAGAGGAAGAAGAGGGAGCTCTGGAGAAGCTCACTTGGGACAGAATCCATACCGTTCATGGGAACGAGGAGGAGACTATTCTGGGCCACAGTCAGACGGATAATTACGCCGGCCAAGCAGCTTGCACATAACCTTAATCGCCACAACGAGGCTGAGGGGTGTGTGCCGTGGCAGACATGGGCACTGAAGCTTGAGGAGTTGAGTTTTCCCAGGTCCCAGAGCTATTCTGAGGTCTGCCTTGAGGTCTGCACATGGGCCCCTGAGCCAGGCTGTCATGCAGATTGGATGCACGTGTCCAGCTCTAGACCTTTGGGACCCACGGAGAGCCCAGCTAGAGTACCCCCCACCCAAAGCCCCGTTCCCAGCAAGACATCACTGCTGAGTCATTATAGTGGCAAGTGTCCTCCGTGACTCTGACCTCAGAGAGCAACCCCTTCTCTCTCCTTGGCACTGAGTTTCCTCAGTGGAACCATCCATTCAAAGCCAAGCAAAACAGTACCCCTCTCCCCACCCCACACACACACCCTGACCCAAAGCTAAGAAAGAGATGAGGCTCAGGCTTCCCGAGCAGCCTCGAGGACATTTGATACCAAAAAGGCTGCCCCAATCTCCCTGGTTGTACCATAGCAGGTCCAAATATGAAAGCATCATCAGCAGGTGCCTTCCAAACCAGCTCAGATTCTCGGATCTGTGTGTGCCAAGGCCAAAGAAGGCAAAGGGCAAGGGCCCTGCAGCCGGCTGATCACCCACCTCACTGGGACACTGTGTAAAGCTCAGGGGCTGTTTATGCAACCAGGACTCCGCACATTGGGGCACCCATTACCCATACTTCCATTTTCCTTCAGGGACAAAAGTGGTAGGAGGGGGCAGTGTAGAGGGTGCAATGGCCAGAGACTGGAAATCCACCAGGACTGGGTTTAACTCCTGCCCGGCAGACCTTGGGCAATTCAATTCTGCCCAGGCCTCATCTTTCCCATCCATACAATGGAGTTAATTATGATTCCGCCCTCACCAGCAGTGGGCTCAAATGCTCACTTTGGATCGTGGGAAAGTTCTTTAACCTCCTTGAGCCTCATGTATAGGGCTGTCTCCCACCATAACAAAACACCACGAACTGGGTGGCTTAAAACCACTGAAATATATCGAATCACAGTTCTGGAGGCAGAAGTCTGAAATCAAGGTATTGGCAGGGCCGTGTGCCTTCTGAATTCTGCAGGGAAGAATCTGCCCAGCCTCTGGATTTTGGCAGTGGCCGGCAAGCCTTGGTGCCCCTTGGCTTGTGGCAAAGCTCAACCTCTGCCGCCGTTGTCCCGTGGCATCTTCCCTGTGTCTGTCCATCTCCCCTCTCCTTGTAAGGACACCAGTCACGTGGAGTCAGGGCCCCCCAACGCGGTTTGACCTCCTCTTAACTAGCCACACCTTCAAAGTCCCTATTTCTAAAGAAGGTCAAATTCACAGGACGGGGGTTAGACCTGAGACTGTGTTCCGGGGAGGACATGATTCAATCCATAAAAGGATCTGGTGCAAGAGAAAGTTAATTGAATAGTCATGCCAATCAGTGCACAGACAGAAACTGAGCTTTGGGCTAGGAAGGAAGGAGGCACGATTCTGGGAGAGGGAAATACCAAGGCAACCTGACACAGGCTGCAGGGATGACGGGGGGGCGGTGGTGACGCTGGGATAAGGAGGAATCAGCTAGGTAAACAGGGGCAGGGAGAGGAGCAGTGTGTGTGTGGTGGCTTGAGTTACGCACCACATTTAGACATGTTCTTATCTCAATCTGCATTCCTGTGGACGTAAACCCATTATAAATAGGATCTCTTGAAGATGTTATTTTTGGTTCCAGTGGGGCCCAGCTATATGAGGGCAGGTCCTAATCCAGTCCTTTATAAGCAGAAAAGATTCAGAAATAGTGAAAACTCGTGGAGCCTTTCTAGCCACAGGCAGGAGCCCAAAGTCAGCAGAACCAGGAAGAGAAAGGAGAGGTGAGGGAGAGGCCAAGGAACCCACGGCCGGCCAGCCAGCCAGTCAGCAAGCTGCCGGCTCTGCGAGGAGCCAGCCTTCCAGCCTCTGAAACCACGAGCCCATAAAATCATGTTGTTGAAACCAACCCATTGTGCAATATTTGCCATAGCAGCCTGGGAAGCCAAGACAGTGTGCAAAGGGCCTGTGGTAGGAAGGAGGACAGCCCAGTTATGGCAGCCAGCAGGTCTGCTGCAGAGAGAGGGAGGAGATGCACATTCCTCCAGAAGCAGAGAGGCAGGCAGCAGCCAGACCATACCAGCTTGAGGATAGGAATAAGCGTCTTGGAGGGCAGAGATCTTTAACTGCTTTGCACACTGATGTCTCCCAGATGCCTAGGGCAATGCTGAGCACATAGTTAGTGCTCAAATACTATTTGCTTAACTTAGGAAACACAAGCTAATATTAATGTTTTATTAGCAAGCCTGTCTTTTAGGGGTAGCTGCACTTTACATCAAACTGTTCCCATGGTGGGTAATGGTCCAGGGTCCTAGATTTTCAACAGTCATTGGAGGCTGCTGCCCTAGGACCCCCAGGTTCACTTCCAAGAAAGCTTTATCCCAGTTCCCCACACGGGCCAGAGAGACACGAAAAACTCAAGTGCGCCAAGGCAGGGTTTTGAACTTGAGAGGGTTTGTTTGTGAGGTAATTGTCCTGGAACCACCTTATTTAATAGTCCACATGGGAGAAATGTTTATTTCCCAGCTGTTCACTGTGTTCCAGTGAACACCGTTTTGTGGAATAGCGTCCCAAGCACACGAGATTTGGGTACTTTGCCTCTGGAACACACATGGCCTTTCCCTTCTCTCTTCGTCCCAGTGAGCAGAGAGGGGTCTGGGAATGGCTTGGAGTGGAAGTCTTTGACAACCCCAAGCGGGGGGCCAGTGATGGTGGAAACATTTAGTGTCCGCGTCTCATTTTGTAAGCCCTCCCGGGAGAAGAAACGGAGGCTGAGTTCTCAGTCTCACCACAGGCTCCCTCCCCTACCTGAATACCCACCCCCTTAGGAAAAGAACACCAACTAGCAGAGGCCTGGCCCTTGCCAGGAACTGGCCCCCAGTCACTCCCATGGCCACCCTGTGGTTCTGAGGGACCCCCACCAGCCTCAGCTGGCTGCACCGGCACAGAGAGCTGACCCAGAAGGATGATCAGCAAGCAATCGGATTCACTCTGCCGAAAAGGAGCACGAAGAGGCCGTAGCCAGCGAGATGGGCACTTGAATTGAAAAGCCATGCAGCAAATGGCAGAGGCAGCCATGTGCACATATGTCCAGCCGTGTGCACCCACATTCAGCCACGCACACCCACGTCTAGGCACACGCACCCATGTCCAGCCGTGTGCACCCATGTCCAGCCGTGTATACCAATGTTTAGCCGTGTGCACCCACGTTCAACCATACGCACCCCCATGCAGCCATGTGCCCCCACATTTAGCCATGCACACCCGCATTTAGTCACGTGCACCCACGTTCAGCCGTGTGTACCCATGCTGTACCAGTGCAGATAAGACTAAGCAGTGAGTAAGCTACGGGCTACAGAGAGAAGCAGGAGGATAACGCAGATGTACTGAGAGAAGTGATGAGAGGCCACACAACCTAGAAAGAGAGAGAAGGGCACAGGGAGGGCAAGCAACAGGCCAAAGGCACACAGCTTGTAAGTAGCAGAGTGGGGATTTGAACCCAAGCCTGACTCCTGGCTCTGAGTTCTTCCAACCACAGAAGTGTTGCGGGGGGGGGGGGTCTGCAGGACAAGGAGAGGCTACTGAAAGCAGAGGCAGCGGGCGGCCCATGCCGCGGCTGTGCTATCATCTTTGCTGGTGACGACGCCTTCTCTGGCTGGGGTTTAGCACTTACTGAGAGCTTTCAAATGCCAGGAACTGGGCTCAACAATCCACACCGTGCCTTCCACTGGCTCCCCACGGGAGGTCTATTTGGGAGTTATTATTAATCCATTTCACAGAGGGGTAAAGAGTGCCTCGGAGAAATCAACCCATTTTCCTAGGGTCACACAAGTGGACAGGAGGGCCAGGATTTGAGCCCAGGTCCACGTGGCACCGAAGACCAAGCTTCTGCCATGCGAGGGACACCCCTCCGCCCACGCACCCGCGCGCCCACACGCCCAGCGCTGAGGGCTCACACTGGCATCTCGGCCATAGGGACGGAGCGGGCAGCAGTCCAAAGGTCCCGCAGGGGATGAAAGAACAACACACCAGGCGACCAATGGGGAGACAACACAGGTCGCGGGCCAGACTGAAGACATGGCGTGACCTTCAGCGGTTCTTAGTGACAGCGGGAAACAAAGGGGCTCCTCTGCTGCCGCCTCCCATGAGGAAGGCTCCATGCCTCCTTAGGTTCCAGAAGTGTTCCAAGGCCCTCCCGGCCTCCAGGACCCTTTGCCAACAGAAGCAAGAACCAGATCACTGTCCCTTCTGCCTGAGAGTATGGCTGTCCTGGGGTGTCAGGCGTTCCACTTCTAGTGTCCTCGTCATGCAGTTCATCAGATGGAACTGTTACTTCCATGGTAAAAGTTGTCTCCTTCATTCCCCATTGATGTCTTATACGGATCCAGTATGGTCCTGGCATCTCCAAGTGGGTGTTGCCAGGGTAAGGATTCCCTTTCAAAACCCTTTTCATCTATCAACAAAAATCAATGGGATTGTTAGAAAGCCTTTTACTTGTCAGGGCAATAAAGATTCTTTCAAACTAAATGTTCTTTTACACCTAACATTTCCACTCAAAGCTTACCTGCAAACACACACAAAAGGACTGACTCTGAAAAAAAGATGTTTTATTTTGCAGATGACAGAACTTTGCTTGTTTAAAAGCAATTTAGCATATAGTTCTGGTCAGACTGTTCCTAGTTAAATAGTCTAGAAAAATTTAGTGGAAAATGGTCCAAATTAACTGAGTTAAGTGAATAAGGACGTGTCACCCTGTAAACGTGAGGCCTGAATAACAGCCGGCTGAAGTGCGAGGCGGCTCCACCGGCACGTTGGAGACGACACTGCAGAAATGGAGCGATGAGATCATGGGCAGTATTTCCCACCGCTGGCTCCACTGTCAGGAAATCCAGAGTTCAAGGAAATGGGCTTCCGCTGCTGCAGGAAGGGTTCAGGTTAGCTGTGATCACTTCTTGTGGCGCACGTTCATCTAGCCAACAAGCAGCGCTTGCCTGCTATGTCCTGGACGCTGCGCCGTGCTTGGGAGGGAGCCATAAACGAGAGCCACGTTCCCTGCCTTCCGGGAGCTTCCCGTAGAGCACTGAAGGCAGGAGTAAGAAAAGGAAAGTGCGGTGTGTTCTGAGCATGTCTAACAAGGGAGGTACGAAAAGAAAACAAAGGGCCGGGGTCCGTCCAGGCAGTACCACGCCTGCTGATCCGCCTCCAACCACGCCTCCAGCCAGTTGCCTTCTCTACACCTCCCCGGCGGTCACTCCCCCCTCAGCTTCAAGGTGCTCTACTTGGACCACGGCAAGAGCTCCCTAGTGGGTCTTCTGGAATCCGCCCCCCACCCCCAGGCCCTTCCCACACACTCTCCACAGAGCTGCCAGAGGGCTCCAGAGGGGTCCTGCAAAGTGCCAATCTGATCATGCCACCCCTCCCTCCCTGTTAAAGCCTTCCGGAAGCAAAAGGAGAGGAGGCGGCGGCGGCGGTGCTGATTTCCAGGAAAGAGTCCTCACTGCTGCTGCCTTCCTAGTGTGTGTTGACCAAGTATCTGGAAACTCCAGTTTCCTCAGCTGCAAAGTCTCACTAAGGATAGCATAGGTTAAACCACACAAAACTGCAGATATTTAACGACATTCAACCTACAAGAGTAGTAATTTCATACGGTTCGACCTAACACCTCCATCACGGGCTTGTTGTGAGATGAAATAAAACTAGCACAGAGCCTGGCAGGCAGGAACGCTCCATGAAAGGCGGCCGCCCTTCATCTCCTTGCACCTCCTCTGCTGGCCCTACCTTCTCACCTGGCAGAATCTCGCTCTGGCCAGCCTGCGCAGCCAGCCTGCTCGCTACTTGGGCATCTAGCCACGAGACCCTAAAGCACCTGGCTTTGCGGGAGCCGGCGCCATCCTCCCTGCATTATAGCCCATCATTGGAGCGGTCTTCATCTCTGGCCAGTTCTGCGGGGCGGACGTCTGCCTAGCACAGAGGAAAATTGTTTCTGCCACATCTTCCAATAAGAATGATTTTTTTCATGCTCTGTTTGTCTACAGCTGTCTTTCCGATCATTCTCACTGTTAGCACGTGGTCTACACGCTTGAAATTCAGCCAGAGGAAACGGGTGAAATTTATGATCCACTGACTCCTAAAGACTTGAGCTATCAGATTTGAATATAAATGCTGGAAGGAATGAGATCATCAAAAGCGATCAAAAACAAGGTAGCAAGACAAGCAATCTGCAGATTTGCCATGTTGGCAATCCATACTTTAATCTGCTTCCAATTAAAATCATTGATTGGACAACTTACGTTAATTAATAGAACACAGGAATTTTCCAGCCTTTTATTTCAAGATTATAATTTTTGATGGAGTTTCAAATGCCTCAGTATCACTATTAATGTCAGGATTTTGCCAATAACGTTCTGCTCAAACAGAACAATTCATTAGCGCTAAAACCAATGTACTGGAATGGGCTGAAAATCGCCTCGGTTTTTTCTATTAATGTATTACAAGATGAAATATTTCATGAGCTGCTGGTTGACACACTTGACACTTCCTCTCACACTGCTTAGCTCACTCAAGGTGGAAAATTTCCATTCTGTGAATGAAGACGCCAGGGGCAAGGCACAAAAAATCCAGGCCTACAAAAATGGTTTATTGCCCTTCAAAATATAGACAGTTCCCATCTGTATTTTCCAACGAACTTATTTCTTACAAGATAATCCTCAAGATAAATGAAATAATCAAAGTAAACTGCTTAGCACAGTGCCTGACCAAGAGAAAGTGTTCAATAAATAAATATTAGCTATTATTTGGGAGGCAAGGAAACCGTAGGGGTTAAGAATTCAGTCTCCCAGCCACACGGTGAGCTCAAAAGCCAGTGCTGCCAGGTTCTAGCCAGGTGATCCCGGGCTTATAGCAAACCTTCCTGAGCGTTAGCTTGTTGAGTTTTTGTTTTTATTTCATCTGTAAAATGTGGGTGATGATAGTACCTACTTCATAGGATGGTTAGAGGAATTGAGAGAGAAAAATGCACACGAAGACCTTGGCCAGCAGCTGGCGCGTGGCTGGGCTCAGTGAAAGGAGCTAGAAACAGACACGACCTCTCTAACTTACCACGTCCTGCACCTTTCTCCTGGAAGCTCAGCTGTCCTCTTTCCCCAGCGTGACTTGGCTTTTCTCCCCCCACTGCCATGTCCAATTAGGGTCATTTTCATCTCTCACCAGCATCCCATCAACAGCTTCCTCCACTCTGAGCGCCCTGCGAGTCTCCCACAGCTGCCAGAGGGGGCTTTCTGACGTGCAGATTTGCTCGTGGTCCTGTCCCCGTGCAGCTTCAATCCCTTTGGGGCTTCTCCAGATAAAGCCCAAGTTCCCTCGGCCTCAGAGCCTGGCTCTGCCTCCCTCTCCAGCTTCACCTCCCATCATGCTGCATGGCTTGCAGTTCCGTTAACATGCAGAGTCTCTTTGAAATGCTGTTCCCACTGGCTAGAACACCCTTCCACACCCTCTCCCCTTGAAGGTGTTCCTGCTAAGCCACACTCAAGTTTCCTGTCTCACATAAGACCTCTCCTTCTCCCAGAAGCCTTCACGGTCTGAGCCTCCAGGTCTGAGTTGAGTGCCACTGTGCATCCCCTGCCCACCTCTATGGAAGCCCTTATCTCTCTGAGTTGTAACTGCTTGTTTATGTTTGGGTCTCCCTGACCACAGGGCAATGCTCTTCACCACTGTATCCCCAGCACCAAACCCATTGTAGGCACCCAATAAACATTTGCTGAGTGAACAGAGGAACCAACAAATGAATCCCCACAACTCTACCTACAATAATCTAATAAATATGAAATTGAACATGAAATCATGCACATTGTTTATATAAGGACCCACCACCCAAGCTCCTCAGGGCCCTGGGCACAGCTAAAACAGCCCAAACAACACTATTCTAGGCCAGAACTATCGTCCAAGTCAAGGCACTGGTGATCCTGGAGGCAGATCCTAATTTTCATGTTTAATTTGTTCCTGAAAAGCTACTTTTGCATAAAATTTCTATCTTAGTAGCTTGAGGAAGCTTACTGCTTGGACAGAGTATTATAAAGTGAGTCAGGAAAACGTAGTTCTAACCAGCTGTGTGGCCTTTGGAAAACAACTTAACCTCTCTGGGCCTTAATAGCTTCATCTATTAAGTCATTTAGTCTAGAGGACCTAGTCTGTGGTCCCTCCCAAATCATGGGAATCTCATTCTGTTTCTTTGCAATACAAATAAATGCCCATGACTTCATCTCCTTCTCCCCACTCTCTAATTTCACAGCAAGTGTACTCAGCTTCCTAGAATCACCATTTGTCTGGTGATTCTTGGCCAGCTAGAGCACAGCCTCCAGCCAGTCTTACTCCTAAATCAGAATCTCCAGAACTTTGGACCAGACCCAACTTAGCAGGGATAAAGTATTGACTATTTACCCAGAGCCATGGAGAATTTCATTCCAGCTTCGGTCACAACGCTCCCGGAAAAAGTGAATGTTGTATTCATTATCTGCACCCCATGCATGTCAGGAAAAGCCTAGAGACCCTAGTCCTTTTGGGTGGAGGATAAAATAACTCAGTCTGTAGCCCTCCCGCAGCCCTCCACCACATGGCCGTCTCTGGCTGTCTCCGACCCTGGTGCCCGCTTCCGTGGCCAATTTCCTTTGCTGAGAGGACTTCAGCCAGATTGGTTAAAGGCCACCCGCATTCGGTTTGGCCACACCTTAACTAATAATGTCATTGAAGATATTTATAAACGGTTTTCCACCCACAGGACCAGGGGGGACACGGTTCTATCCTTTAGCAGGTGGTATAAATAGTAACTGCATTCACAGTTTTCAAAGTATTCTTATTATACATTATTCCACTGACACAGTCAAACACATGTAACAACACTCATTTTAGGAGGACAAATCATTCTGAACATTTTATCATCTCCCATATTATTCATCCAAATTAAATACTATCAGATGGTGGTAATGGCCAACCTAAGATCTTTATCATTTATCCTGAGCTACATAATAGCATTTCCAGCTGCCACCTTGAGTCTCCACTTGAATACTTACTCAAATAGTACAAAATTTAAACAAAACTCTCGATTTCAATCTCATTGCCGTCCCCAAACTCTTCCTCTTCCTATTTTTCTCACTCAAACCAAAACCTCAGAGACATTCTTTTTTCTGTTTTTCTCATTCCTGATGTCCAATTCATCAATCAGTCTTGCCGGTGCAATCTCTAAAACACATCTCTTGGCTCCATTTCTCTCCTTCTTCCCCCATCCAAGCCACTCTCATCTCCCACCAGGACTTCTGCAATAGCCTCCTAACTGAACTACTTCCACTCTTGCTCCTCCATAATCCAATTTCTACCCAGGTACCAAAATAATCTTTTAAAAACATAAACAATATCAGGTCAGTTCCTGGCTTAAAACCCTTCAGTGGTTCCCTGCTATCTGTAAAATAAGGTCTACTCTCTGCCCCGGCTCCCGGAGCTGCTGGATCTGCCCCCTGCCTACTTGTCCAAGAGCCTATCACATCATTCTCCTGCTGGCTCTCTAGGACCCAGGCAAGCACGATCCCACCTTGTTGTTCTCCCCAAGGCTAGCTCCTTCTCAGCCTGCAAGTCTCTACTCAAATGTTATCTCCTTGGAGAGGACTTCGCTGATCACCCCGTTAAAAACCAAAATCCTGTGTGCCCCTGTCACTCTCGTCCACATCACGGTACTTAGTGCGATTGGAAGTTAACGTGTCTGTTCATTTACTACTGCCTTATCTTCCCACCCACACACCTACTAGAATACTAGTTCCAAAACAAGAGGGACCTTGCATCTCTTGTCCACTGACGTACGTTCAGTACCTATCAATGCCTGGCACAAAGGAGATAATCAATAAATACTTGATGAATGAAGGAATCAATCTAAGCAAGAGATCCTCTCTCTTTTTCATCTTTGACTTGACTACTAGACACTTGCACAACTTTGAAAGTAGCTTGGATGACTGGGTGGATAATGAGTGTGACTTTGACTTCCCCAAGTGCTGCTTCTCCTATGTGTAAGCCCTAACAGCGCTGTTTCTTTAGTATCCCCTGTTGACTAAACTGTCATATTCACAAAGAAAAAAGATGAATACTATGTTTTATTTAAGCTACAAATGTACCAATATTATGAATGAAAAGTGAGTCTTCTACCCAAGCACATATCCAGCTTTTTCATTTATTTTTCAAAGGTGTTCCTGTACCTTTGCAAAATGGAGACATTGGTCATTGGTTGAATGTTTCTTACATTCAACCATTTGCACATGCAGACAAAATTTTCAACAGTCAATGAACAATGACATGGCTTCATCACAGCTTCTAATGTGCATTTCATTGGTTCTTTTAATATTTATTTTAATATTTTAATATTAAAGAAGATTTGAAAAATTCAGAAAATAGGAAAGAAGGGAATAATTGCTCATAGCTCCATCATCCAAATGCAACCATTGAGGGATAGTTTCTAATGATATTTTTTCCCAGGCATAATTATTTTAACACAGCTGCATTTACACTGCATATGAAATATTGTGTGTTATTTTACTTAATGTCAGAGCCACTCTCTTGGTGTTATAT
>JAQZBX010009515.1:0-45976 GCA_029593785.1 Cabassous unicinctus | reverse complement strand
AAGGCAGTAAAACTAATATTACTAATTTAAAAAGAAAATCAACTCAATTTCTTACAGTATGTGTATGAGATCCTATAGTTTTATCATTGGAAAAGTAACTTTTGGTGAAAGGAACATTAGTTGCTCCAATTGCTCTTTATTTACATGTCTTAAGAATTCATATTTGCAGGAAAATCCAACTCTTTTTATAGCAAGAAGAAGAAAAGGACTATGGTTACCGGTTCGGATGACCAGACATTGGCAGCAGTCTCCAGAATCCCAGTTGCTGTGGCATTTCCTTGACCATTATTTAAAAAGAACTAAAAGACTGATTGGACTTTTAATAGGAATTTTGGGACTGATTGGCATCATAACTGCTGTAGCTGTCGCTAGCACAGCCCTGCACCAAGGAGTCCAGAATCCACAATGTTAAGGACTGGTATAAAAATGCAAGTGAGATGTGGTATAGCCAGTCTCACATTGATATGGGACTGAATAATTGTGTGAATAATCTTGAAACAACTATTATACAACTGGGTAATCAAATTTATAATTTAAACTTGTTAAGAGCTCTTAAATGTGATTGGAATGAAAGTTCTTTTTGTATTACTCCTTTGGCTTATAATAATAGTGGACATGATTGGGAGGAAGTGAAAAATCATTTGATTGGATATAAGCATAATGTTTCTTTAGATCCTTTAGAATTGCAAAAGAAGGCATTGAGCATGTCTACATATATTTATAGAAAATAACCTGAAGAAGTATAAGTATTAATGAAATTGCCTTCCATGTAAGAGCTCAAAAGCTTGACTGGTAGTCAATGATGGGTAAGATTCTCAGAGGAGGACAACCTAAGACAGGCACAGTCACAAGAGCCTATGGAAGAAGACAATTGTGACATGAGGTCACCTTGTATCAGCTTATATAATGGTTCCTATGAGCTTCACTGAAAAAAAAAATTAGCTAATAAAAATGGGGGAAATGATGGAGTTTCAATTAAAGGCCATGACTACTGACAGAAAGGTCACCTTGGAATGTAATAAACAAGCCCTCCAGTCTCATGCTAATAGGAGCTGGGTGGGGAAACATCCTGAGATTATGCCTGTGAATTGCAGAAATGTAACAAAGAACTGAGCTATTGACCTTTAAGACTTGTTGATTTCAGTAAGATGTTAACTGTCAAGTATCTATTACCTTGCACATGCTCACTAGTATTTTCTTTGTTTTAAAGCCAGAATAAAAGCCACTTTGTGAGGTGGCTGGGCTCTTCTCTCCATATCGGATGGAGGGTCCCCTGATCCCAGTTTCTTCTTTTTGTCTCTTTCTTTCTCACCCGCAGCACCGTTTTCATGGACCCAGTTCCTTAACGCCAACATGTATTTCCTTTTCTAACCATGCAAATAAGTTCTTAGAATAAACTGACATTTCTTTTTAAACTATTATTGGAATCCCCCTTAGACAGGTTTGTATCAGTTATGTTTGATTCAATAGATCACGCATGTTTTCTTTAATGGAATATTTTTAGTTAATATCCTATAAATGGCTGATGATTTTATATCATCTATCCTTCTCTGAAGTTAGCTAATTTTTTTCTACATTACTTTTTTGGGGAGAGAGGTCATGATCCTGAAGATTTCCATCACCCAAAAAATTAGTAAAGAGAATGAAAACTTCATATATTCCATGACAGAATTTGAACATCAGGAAACCATGCTTGTCACTAAAGTATGATCCAGTTGACAAGTTTTCTTATCCACTCCATACCCAGTTAATGAAAGTATTTGAAATGAATGTGTTGGTTAATCAAATATCCTTGTTAACATAAGTAACATGTTCAGTGCCATCTCATTTCTTCCACATTTTTCAAGCAAATAAAATATATTTATTTTAACACCTATATTTTGTAATCCTTTTGAAACCCTAGATAATTCATTTCTTTTAAAAGTAAACTCCTATAACAGTTAGGATTTTCCAGTTTCAAGCTCATTATTTTGAGGGAGATTCAGTTCTTGTTATCATGGACTCATTTGATGAAGTTAAAAATGATTGAGCTGAACATATATTCATTCTAATAAATTCAATTTTTCAGTTTATGGGGCATTCTTGGCCTCAGTTCCTTCATCTATAAAACCTAGATAATTGTACTCTCCACCTCCTAAGTTTATAGTAAAGACTAAAAGAATATATGTGTGGAATGTGCTTAGAAAAGACAGCCTGTGGTTGGAAAGCATTCTTGTTATCTATCTTTACAATAGCTATTTTTCTTGTTCTTACCTAATGTGAAAATAATAAGCATTACATCTTCTCATCAGGTGGTTTTTCATTTATATCTGTAAAAAGAATCAGTATGGGTGGTACTAGGGTGATGTTATTAGGGTAAGGTTCTTAATTAATGGTCATAATTTATTTGTTCTGACTTAGTCAAAAATTTCCTGATCCTCTTCTTCCCTACCTTTTATCATTTTAATTTTTTGTTGGCTAGTAGATTGTTGAAAATTAGCATAAACAGGGAAAACAGGGCACTGACAATTTCCCTTACACTCATAAAATCAGTTTTTCAGTGCAACACACTTGATTGTGGTGTAACTGGGCATCAGCATAATCATTATTATCAAAAGCAGGGAGTGGAGGTGGGTCAAGCCATTGGGCGCCTCCCTCCCACATGAGAGGTCCTGGGCTCAGTTTCTGGTGCCTCCTAAGAAAAGAAGACAAACAGACAATGAACAGACACAGAGAGCAGACAGCAAGCGCAAATAATGGCGGGGGGGGGAAGGGGAGAGAAATAAATCTTAAAAAAAAAAGCATATCACCTGGAGCAGATGTAGCTCATGTAGTTGAGCACCTGCTTCTTACGTAGGAGGTCCCAGGTTCAATCCCAAGTACCTCCTAAGAACAAAAACAAACAAACGAACAGAAAACCAACTCTCACTGGGGATCAGATGTAACTCAGTGCGGTGGTTGAGCGCCTGCTTCACATGTACAAGGTCCTGGGTTCGGTACCACCTAAAAAAGAAAAAAACCCCATCACTGCCAATAGCTGTTGTGTGTACAAAGCACAATTCACAGGAAGAAGTTGTGACTGGAAAACCATTTCTTTGGAACAACATGCTACATTTACTCATTCATTTTCCCTGTTTGAGGTCACATCTCACAATTACACCTGAACCACGAAAATCAACGACACAAAAGAAAACAAAACTTGGAGTCATTATTGATGTTTCTTTTTCTCTTACATTACATAGTGAATCCATCAACCAGTTGTGTTTCCTCTACCTTCAAAACTGCCACCTTATTCCAAGCCACCATCCTCTTTTGTCAGGATTATTATGAGACTCCTAACTGGTTTCCCTGAATCTACCCTAGGCTGCCTTAACATGGTCAACCAGAGGAATTCTGTTGAAACATAAGTTAGAGATGTCACTCGTCACCTCAAAACCCACAGCAGCTTCCCATGTCATTCAGAGTAAAAGCAATAATACTTCCAAAGTCTGGAAAGGGTTTTGACTATTCTTTACAGCTCTGCGCTGATCTCATTCTACTCTATTCTGGAAATTAAAATTGATTTTGCATTGTTAATGGAAACTTCCTTTTTAATTAGTTTATATTTTGATTTGTGATGTATAATTTTGATTTGTAATCTTTATATTTTTATTTGTAATATATTTTCAATTCAAACATACATGTATATATACATATAAACATGATATATACGTTATATATACCCCATATATATGTGTGCATATATATTTTTTATTTCATATACTGTTTAAAAATACTCATTCACATTTTGGACTCTGAATTCCTGGAAACCAATTAACAACGATTAGAATTAATTGCACCATAGTTACTTATTTGCCACCAATCCTTATTTCCCAGGATAAATTGCTTAGGCATGGGAGGAAATATGGTGCAAGCTGGCATGGAAATCTTATAATCAAAATACCTCAGTTTTACAGAGAAATAATATATAGCCCAGAAGTTAAATTAAATTAAAATTTTTTATTAAATTTTAAAACCCATTAATTAAATTCTCTCAAAATGTCTTTACTCCTTATTTTCTTTACTTGTGAATATTAATGTACTATAAGATCAAGTATGCAGCCAAGTTTTCAAAAGATTTGAAAATATAAATATGAACATTTGGTAGCAGTAAAACTTGACTGGACTCCACTATAATTCCATGATGAGTGGGATGTTTCTAGTATTTCCCATTTCAATTGATAGTATTGAATGATAAAGTCTAGTAGCAAATTATATGAGTAAATTTCTTGTGAGGACATTTTTCTACATTTCTTTTCCCTTCAGTAAGTAAATTTTAATCTGATTTCAACACAGTCCATTCATAAATGTAGCTGAATAAAGCAAATATAAGACTGAGGTTTATTTGATAAAGCAAATGCAGATAATAATAGCAATAAAGTTGATAACTAATACTAGCAGTAGTGATGGTAATAGTTGTTGTAGTATTAAGTTATAGTAATTGTAGTAGCAACAGTTCTTATCAAAACCATTTAAGGGCCACTTACAATGTGCCAAAATCTTTCTTTTTTCTCGTTTTGACTTAATTTTTTAATTGTGCCAAAACCTTTAAAGAACTACTCACAAGGTGTCGCATGTTGTGCTAAACTTTGGAAATCTAACTCATTTAATTTTCATGCTATCATTATATAAGAAATTTTATTATATTCAATTTTTAGATGAAAATTTGAGGTTCATAAGTTTTAAATAACTTTCCAAAATCAGAGGGGAAGTAAGTAAAAGAATTATAATTCAAAAGCTTATCTACTTGACTCCAAGACAAAAATTCTTAACAACAACCCTGCATAGTGCTGTGATTCACTGTATTGGATTAACACAATCTAATCTTTAAGTGAAGAGTTATTTCAAAAGGAAGTGGAAAGGGATGCCATGAAAGTGAAAATATTTGTGTGATTTCTTTGTTATAAATTAAAATGAAATTATAATTCAAATGGTTTCTAAAACCTAAATGTTTTATGTATAACTTAAAATTTTAAGGTTGATGTATTTTACTTTGATATTTAGATAAATGGAAAACAAACTTTTAAAATCTAAAATTTAAACATACTGCATCATTTAGATAAAATATAAATCATTGATAATAATTATTACCTAAGCTAGCTCATGCTGTACCTTGTTTGACCAAAGTCTCTAGTTTATACACTTACTAAATTGAATATCCAAACACATTTCTGATATCCATAGGTTAGGCATATTCACATGTTGAGATTTCTGTTAAGTGATAATAAGAGGATTTCTAGCTCATGATGTTTTTCCATGGACCAATTGATATCTCCATATATCCCAGGCCATATACTTTGCCTGCTGACTGCTTCCCTAATATCTAGAATTTTTGGTAAATATTTCTCAAAAGTTAATTTCTCAAATTCTTAGCCTGATCTGGTTGAAGCCACTTTTGGTCAGTTTGACATCTTGTCTAACTTGACCAATAGAATTTCTCACTCTTCCTTCTTAGTTCTTTTATTTCAAAGTTGTTATAATATCTTCTAAGACACTTCTAACTAAGCACAATCCTAATCAGTTTCTTCAAGGACACTTATCACCCAATACCCCTAATTTACATATCTTGTTCAAAGATATTTATATTTTAATATACTTTACTAATATCTTCCCATGATAGCTGATGCATAGGGGTCCTCAATTTGTCACTATTGGTTGCTTAGGCAAGTCTTATTCAAGAGTAAATAAATCTATTCTATTGAGCATACAGGTTACTGTAGTCCAAGAACCTTATTGTCATTCCAGTTATGAATTCAATTTAACTGTTAAAACTGTATATTCAATAGAACATCATGAGATTATTAGGTGGAGATCTAAAATTGTTTCTCTATAATAAATTAAAAAATAACAAGGGGAATATGGTAAATATATTAAAGCTTTATTTTTGCAGCTTCTATAAAAATTCAGAAAGCAATGCCAAAATCTCTATTGTCTTCAACCTAAATATCACCTATCATCTTGATCAAGCTAAGGAAAATTAGCATAGAAAGATGCATAACCTTCTCTCTATAGACATTTTAAAATTTTTAAATTTTTGAAAATTTCTATTTTTAGACTATAAGGGAAAAATAAATATTTGACTTTTTTAATTTTCAGAAAAACACTACTTAATTTGTTCAAAAGCTTATATATTTTATTTTATTTATTTTTCATGATAAAATCAATAGTTCATTCTATGCTTGTGCACTATGCTCTGTGCTGTATAAGAAACAAAGAACAAGTTTTGAAACGAGGAAAAAAATTCTGAATTGTAATGTTAGTTTTTCCAAACTATAGTTCTGGTAATTTGGGGAACATTAAACTTGTTGGTAACATGGGTCAGAATTTCAGAGTCTCTTTTCTTTGTGATCCAAATTTCAAAATGTGAAAACATTGATTAAGTGAACGGAATTTGTGGTAATGTAAACGTAATAGATCAGGTCCTAAGGATCACTTTACAAGTTAGTTCTTTTTTCCTCCAATCTAAATGGAATCTCTCTCACTCTTTCTCTCTCCCTCTCTCTTAACCTCTGATTATTTGAGTGCTGTGAAAGGGAACCTTTCTTTTTTGATACATCTATTATTTCTAATCTTATACAATCTCTCCCCTTCTGCATAAAAAATATTTATTTAGCTATCAGGACCTATTATGGTGTGCTGCTTTATTTTCCAGGCAATACAAATTTATGTAAGTTTAATAATAAAAATGTTATGAAAGCAACTACACTTATTATTCATTGGGCACCTATTATTTGTGAGGTACAATGTTAGGCATTTTTACTTTTATAACTTTAATCTAAATAACAATACAACAAAGTATCATGGTGTCCAATCCACAGGAAAAAAAAATACCAGTAAGGAAGCTTGGAGAAGTTAATTTATCTGAGTTCATGTAGATAGAAACCTGAACAGACCGTATTTGAACCTAAGTATACCTGTCTCTGGAATCCTCGTCCTTGCCAGTCTCCTTTCATCAGGTTTGGCCTTTATGTCCATGCAGCTCACTTCTCACCACTACGATGGCGCAATGGCTGTTCCTATTTAAGCCACACATTGCTTTACTGGCAAAAACTCTAGTGGCATCTTTGGGATGGTTCATTCTCTTTCTCCAGCCAAAATGTGGCTCAGTCTGGATACAAAGCTACCCTGAAATCAGCTTCTACGGTGTGAATTTCTGATTCATTTTGCCCAGTTTCTGTATGCAAAGATCCTGTCTTCTGTCAGGAATGCTGGTCCACTCTGGATTCACTGTCTTCCCTTGCCTTGACTAGTGGATTCCTGTGCATTTCTGTGAATTTCTGCCCCTGTTGTTCCCTTTCACTAATTCTAGTGCCTTAAATTTGATCATCATCTTCTCTGGTCAGCACCCCTGGTGAAAAGCAGACTGGTGTGGACCTAGCAGTTTTGACTTTGCAATCAGGAAAATCTATGTTTGAATCTCACCAGTACAACATATTAGTTATGGAAGTGATTTCATTTTGATTTCATTTCAATTTCCTCCAGTGAGATTTTGTGCTGCATGCTGATCTAAGTCCCACAAATAAAACTTAAAAAGTAACTCTTGAGAGTTGACACATCTCTATTCAATATTCAATCTTTAAACTATTGAGCCTTTCTACTTCATAGCATGTGTGCTATTACATATTGATTTGTTTAAGATTTTCTGTTCTGATTTGTTGCTAAACAATTCTGGTAACCCTGTGGGGCTGCATGTGTACTTTTGGGCATGGGCACTAACTTCCCCTGAAAGCATGAGCTGCTGTTGCCAATTGCCTGCAATTGCCTATGGATAACCTCTGCTCGTGGATGGACTGGTGAGAAGAATTTCTTGAACTTTCTGACTCTACTTTGTCAAAAAAAAAATTGACTTCTTTTCGGAACTTATTTCTTTTTACTTACATATCTTTTCCCCTATGTCACCCTCTGTTTCATCTTCCCCTCAGACAACCCCTAGACAGCAGCAGTTGTTCTATCATGCTTTTTCCTAGTTGCCTTGAAATGTTGCAACTGTTTCAAAAAAGGTCACAAAGTGAGGTACATTTGCAAATATTTCTTTCTTTTTTGTGCCATTAAACGTTTATTGTTGGAAGGGTGATAAACAGTCTTCTAACACTGTCTTTGAGAGGATATCGGAATCTATTTTTATTGGCTTGGATTTCTCATTTCAAATAACCTCAGCTGGAAAAGACGCTTTTAAAATGTCAAGTTATCTATCAGATCTTAGTCAAAGTCTAACACAAGTGTCTAAGAATCTAACTGAAGAGCCTGGCCCTGTTAGCCTTGTTGGATCGCTTCAGCTGTTGTACCTGAGGGTTTGAGAAGAAAGTGTCATTAAAGGCAGACCTACTAAAATTCAAAGGAACAGGGATAGATGTTTCTATTAAGGTGTACAGATGAAACTTCTGATCCTCCAAAGCATGTTTTTTTGAGCTTGGATTCCAAAAGTGAATTTTGAGGATGTACTGATTTGTGCTTAGAAATTCACATGATCTTGATAGTGCCTGATAATTTTTTTAAAATTTAGAATGGCTGGGATTGGGGTCCATAGCAGAAGAATTGAGAGCAATGACAAGACTTAATGGAAACCAACCCCAACCTTGGACCCATGGCCATTTTGTTCTATTTATTTGAGTTAAATACTCACAAACATTATGATAGATATAATTCTGGAAAGAAGAAAGATTACTGGTAATGGAGTCAAAATAATTTCAAGTGCTGTGGCTTGCACAAATATAAATTATTTCATCTGTATTTCTTTGTGTGAGTTTTGCTTACCTTTATCATTTATAAGATGAGAATAATATTCTCTGTCCCACTTTTCTCTTTGCGTTTTTTTCAAGGATCATTTAAAGTGTGGATGTGAACACAAACTTTGAGCTAAAGTAATATAAATTGTTGTTGTGGTTAATAATATTGGAGAATAAATATATCCATTTTACTAACCTTGTGATTACCTAGATTCTAGAAGTAAACTTCAAATATCACATATTTTGTGGTTTAATGAATTTGTGGATCACTCAGCCATAGATAATCATCTCATATTTTAGTTGGAAATTGGGTAAAAGAAAATTAAATTTTGTCAAAATATAGTAAAAAAAGTCAAGCTGGAATTCAGTTCTTTGAATTCCCAGCCTTATTTCCTCTTTATGCTCCTTCTTAGAAATAACATAAATTTTGATTTTGTATCACTAATATGATAACATGAAGATAATATACACAGTTTAATGATTAAAAACATACAACTAAGAATAGAATGATAGTTTTTAATCTTAATATTATTTTGTGATAAATAAAAGTGACCTCAGATTTTCAGATATGATGGTGGCTTCTTTTCCTCTTTATTCTTTTGTGCTTTTTGTTTTATTCCAACTCTCATCTCCTGGAAATTGGTATGAGGTCAGTGATAAAATATTTATTTTTATGCCTGGAAAAGTTATTATTTATTTTCTGATTGTCTCTGATATCTACACCATAAAAGTATATATGTTATGTGAATAAGAGGATAATAAAAATAACATAAAAATTGGATAGGAGTGCTTTGCATTTTACAGACCCATTTCATGAGCTTTATTATATTTAATTCTCCAAAAACCTCATAGGTAAAATTTTTTTTAAAAATCACTTTTGCCATTTAGAAAATTGAGGCTTAGGAATTTAAGTGACTTAGCACAAATGTCACAATTCAGAAGTGGTAGTGACTTGAAACTACATCTTCTTACTCTGAAGCCTGAGTATTCCTGGGCTCCCTGGTGCTGCTTTGTCATTATCTAAGTGGACTGCCATTTTTCTCCTCTAGTTGCACACTTGCTTTTGTAATTTGGATTTAGGAACTTGAAATTAGTTAGAGAGATATGAAAAAATACAGAGCACTAGACTATATTAAGATTAAATGAACTCAAAGCCAACCGCTCTCTGCATGTTCTCTACATGCCAATCCAACTCTGGTGGATGCAGAGATCAAAGACACACAGTGACCATGGCCTTGCTCTCATTATCTATGAGTGGTTAATGATCTAAGCTCCATTCTTACTGGTTTCAGTCTGCAACTCCAGCCCCTCCTTGAGCAAATTATTTTGAATTTTCCAAAATATAGCATAATTTTATCCCCAAAAGCACATCATAACACTTCCCTGGCAGATAGAAAGCCCTCAATAAATAACTGTTATTTCCTTTCCTCTGAATAGAATTCTGTGTTTGAATGATCAAAATGCTGTTTATCAGTGATGAATGAGTCTTCAGTCTAGCTAAAATCTGTCTTGTCTCAGGATTAATAATTAGATTTGTCAATCTGAGTGAGTGGTACTTTTGAGAAACTAGAGTTTATGATAATGATGATAAAGAGAATAATGGTGGTAGCCTTTTCTTAGATAACTCATGTTTGACAGACACTGTGTGAGTATGATTTATATACATTACCTCACATAATTGTAAGAAATATTTTGGTTATTATTTTCCCATTTTTAAGGTTTAAAAACAATAACTAGGGCTCAGGAAGTTTAAGTATTTTATTCAAGGTCATAAAGCAAACAAGCAGCATAGCCACAATTCAATCCCAAGAATTCTTTCCCATTCCACTAAGTTCATCTATCTATGTATAGTGAGGATGCTCTCTGTCTATTCGTAATTTAATCCAATTTTGATTACTTGGGAGGAAAGGAATTAGTCACTAATATTTTAATTTCAAGTTGCCAAGGTAACAACAATTCTCAAGATTTATTACAGAAAGTCTATAAACCAACTGACAACACCTATGAACTTATTTATTGATCAAATGATGAGGGGATGGACATCAGGATGCATTTCCCATAGAAACAAAACTGTAGAATAGTGATCAAGGGTCATGGAAATATTACCTGTGACTAGTGCATGCACTACAAATCAACAGACTTATTCTGACTGAGGCTAGCCTAGTCATTATGAGAAACAGAAAGACTCTAAGACTTTTTAATGCAATTCATTTGGGTACAACTAGCACCAAGAGATAGAAACTTAACCTATGAGAAGAGGATGGAGACAGAAAATTATTTCTTCTTCATCTCCTCCTCCTCCTCAGGCTCCTTTACGTTCCTCTTTGTAAGGAACGCCTTAATTTAGGACTTTCTGTGTTCCAGGCACTATTCTAAGTGCTTTATATGCATTAACACACTTAATTGTCACAGCATTCTTACAAAGTAGAAAAAAATTTAACCCCATTTTATAGATGAGGTATCTGAGGGCCAAGAAGGGAAGCAGCTTATGCAAGTGTCTATAGCTAGTAAACTCAAACTAAGACATGATTCCAGAGTTCATCTTTTAATCACCATACTATATTGCCTCCTTGGAGTTAACTTTTGGCACTAGAGTCAGGTCAAACTGGCTTCAAATATTAGTTTTGCCAAATGCCAGCTTTTTAGCAATTATATCAAAATTACTGAGCATTCTAAGCCTCAGTTTCCTTATTCGTAAAATGGGGTAAATAATACCTATTATATAGAGATGCCATGATTAGCATATTGTCTGTCAATGGGATGCATGCTTAGGATACCACAGTAAAACTTTATTAATTGTTTTTGTTTGTTTCAGAAAGATTTAAATTAACTTTTCTCTTAGAGTTTAGCTTAAGCACCAGGAATATCTTGTAAATTGGTTGCTACAATGAAGGACACTTTCTAAGATAAGTGCCAAAATAATTTCACTAATAAGTAATACTAAAGACATTGGAAGTAAGGAGGGAAAATATTCAGTATTGAATATTTGTTGTCCATGACTCCACATCAGAGTGGAAGATTTGTCAGGATTTGAATCTGGGAATACTTTTCAACTCCTATCCCCATCACCTCTCCTTAAACACACCTGAAGCCCTGAAGGTAATAATATTGAAAGCTTCCCCCTACTGCAGACTTTCCAGTGGCAAGTAATGGGAAATTCTTGGGAAGGAGCTTTGAGGCACCCTCAAGGCATACACAACAAACTTTGCATCCTTGCCTTGTGTCTAATTGTATTATACTACAATATTTGCATCATACTAACTTCAAATTCAATTGAGTTAAGAAAACCAAATGGGTCCTTGACATTATGTTACCCTAAAATCTGCTGAATGAAGGAGATGCAGGACAAGGGAATACTGAATAGTTAGAAATGAATGCACATTCAACCTGCCCAAGTTATATTCACATTGAACCCAGCAGTAACTCTGGGAAAGCTAAGGTGTCATTTCAGAGTACCATCTGAAAGAACTGTTCTCTGCAATTTTAGACAGAGGTGAAATAAATGTAAATTTTACTACGGGGCCCAGTTGGGAGGTTTCCAAAGCATAAAAGAACTAAAAAAATAAAACATCTTCTCCAAACCATTTTCTATTTGAAGCCAACTTTGCTTTTCCTAAAATGCCTCCCTAAACCCTTCTCTGGAAGGACCATTCTGTAAATAGATTTGTTTTTGTTTTATTTGCACTTATTTTATGGTTATATTTTCAGTGTTAAATGTATCATCTGAAAAGCTATTGTATATTCTATCTCTATTTGCCACTAGAATCAAAATGATTTGTAGCAAAAATGCAGAGTAGATCTAACCTTACTAACCCTTCTTTGTTTCATACTACACCATGAAATCTTTTTTGTTTCTATTTTTAATTCTGCTTGGTTCAAATATGTAAATTTTCTAAAAGGAATGTTTATAAGACAGAATTCTCTGAAGGTTCAAGTATCAAAGGGCAATGTTTTTCCTGCTGAATGAGAACATTACCCAACATATCCAAGGCACTAATGAAAGAATTTCTAAAAACATTTCCAACAAAGTTAAGGTTTCTTAAGCAAGCTTAATAGGGGAATATAATTTCCCTATACTGTGAAGGGAACCGCCTACCTCTATGACTCATGTCTTGTATCTTTTCAGAGCTTCTTCAATGTACCATTGAAGACATCATTCAGATCATTGGTGATGGTTTTCTGTTTGGGATGGCATACATGTCCCAGGCACAAAGTCAAACACTTTAGGTATGTTATTTCATTCGATCCTTAGAACAATACCATTAAGTATGTGCCATTTTACCTTCTAGTTTTATGTTTGTGTGTGTGCGCATATTAGAGTCAGAGAAGGTAAATATGTAGTCCAATACAACAGAGCTAGAGAAAAAAGGTATCTGTGACGGGAAGACTGTGAGATCTCTTCCCTGGGTGTTTAGTTATCAGAATTTACAAGAACACTGGTTTTAAATACCTATTATGAAATGTCAGTAAATTGTCCTTAAATTTCTATATATAAGCATGTGCATGTATTTATTTATTGTTAAGGAAAAGGATGTGATATAATGGAAATAGATTAGGTTTTAAAGCTGCAAAGGCTTCAGTTTGAAATCTGTCTCTGTCACTTAATAGCACTGTGATTTTGGGGGAAAATAGTCTACCTCTATGATCCTGTTTCCTCATCTGAAAAATGAGGATAATACTAACTATACAAGGTATTTTTGTTTTTAATAAATATTAAATGCAAAAGTATATAAAGGATATACCACAGTGCATAAAGCAGGTTCTCAAAAGTGAGATTATTATAAGATTTAAAGAAAGCCTTTTCTTCCCAGCATTGAAGATGAATTTCAAGGACTTAGAAGGAATGAATATTTTCTAATTATATCCAAACTCAAAGAAGCAAGAGGGTGCAGAACAGAATTGAGAGATTGAATTACTGGAGGCAAGTCTCATGGAGAAGACAAATGGCCAGGGCAAGTATTGGCTAAATTGAGAAGGTGGTGGATAAGTAGCCAAGACTCTCAGATAATGTTTCCCCTCAAAAGGAAGAATACAGGAGTCGCCAACTATATTCACAATTTGTATTTTGCCTATATTTTTTGGTATAGCTCTCAAGGGAAATTAATTTATTCAGCAAACATTTATTCAATGACCCATATAAATCAGGCAGATTTATGAGGGATACTAGAGGTTTATGCCCTGAGGTCATCAGACATAATCATTCCATGTATTGGGGCCATTTAAAAGTAGGGCTGGATCTTGCCATTGAGTTCACCTAGCCAACATGTTTCTTAGTCGGGTTCCCCCAGAAGCAGACCCTAAGAAAGATTTGACTGCAAATAGTATATTTGGGAGGTGGAATAAATACTGATAAAGGAGTGAAGATGTGAGACAAGGAAAGGAAAGCAGTCAACAAGGGGTATGTTATCAATGTATGTAGGCAGAGTAGGTGAATGGAATTTAATCCTTCGGGAAACAATGCAAGCTGCCAAACACTTTGGGAGTGCCACCAGCACTGTTTTAACATCCCTCAAAAATAGCACTGGGCAGAAAATGGAGAGAGGTGGATTGGACACTGGGCATATTCTGGTCCTGGGCTCTTTCACTGTCGACAGTAGCAAAAGAATGTTGAGCCCAGTGGTCACAAAGTGCAGGGATCAAATGTAACTTAAACCACTCTGGAAATACATTTGGGTGAAGGTTTGTCCAGAAGCTGGATTGCTATATTATTGAATTGCTGAAAGAGCCCTAAAACCAAGGTTATCACGCTAAGCACTTTAGTATTTATAAAGAAGTTTCACACATATGATCTTATTAAATTTAAATAATTGAAGTTGCCCTTGGAAGGGAGAGAAAGTTTACATGGGATCCTTTGCCATATCCTTTAGGACAATTTCTTCCAATTGCATTTGGGTATAGACAGGATAAGTTTAGTTTATATCCTCAAGAAGGTCATGAACATGTCGACCATATATTATACAAATTCATTTTACTGCATGTGCAATCTTCTTGCTTCTGAAGTTTGACAGATTCCAATACCCAGAATAGCCATTCCTGTCTCTTATCTGATAAAATGTGTTATTTTAAATTTCTTTGTCAAGAATAGGCACATTTTAGTGAGTATAACTAACACTGCTGATTTATAAATGCGATTGTGGCTGAAAGGGACAGTCTAGGTAGGTTAATGGCAATGGAAAGAAAACAAGGATAATCTAGGGACTATATGATGTAGTGATTTCGGTGGTAGATGAGGAATGTGGTTAATCATACAAATACAAGAATGTTCTATTACAAGGTGTTAAGAATATGATGATACATGGGAAAAAATACAACTAATGTAACTTATAGACTATAGTTAACAGTAATAATGTAATATTTTGCAGTAATGGCAAAGAAGGTAGTATATCAATGCTAGGGGTCAACAAAGGGTATAAAAGGGTACAGTGATTTTCCCTTTGGAATAATGAAAATGTTCTAAAATGGACTGAGGTAATGAAGAAAAATAGCTTGTTGGTAAATTTGCAGATCCCAGGTACCTACTGCGGTAGGTCGAATTATGTACCCCAGAAAACAAAACAAAACAAAAACAAAACAAAAGCATTTTCTTAATTCTAATCCATTCCTGGACCTTTTGCAGATGTTATTTTTAGTTAAGATGTGGTCCAACTGAATGAAGTTGGGCTCAACATGAATTTGAAGATTTACATTTCTAAACTGCTACTTTGCCAAAAGCCATGCCATGTAACACAACGTAGCTGGCAATGCTGAGTTTAAGAAAAATGTTTGTCATAGGAAATAGGGACATATATATTAAAGTAGCACATTCTATTTTTACTAAGATATGATATCACTAATGCATAAAATCATTTTAACATATAAAACCATATCTTAATGTATGTTTCAATTTAAGGTTCACAGTCATAGTTAGCATGTAATGAATCCCTATAATTGTATAAATAACTTTCTACTTCAAAAATATGCTCAGGGAGATTTCTAACAACAAGAATAGTTTAACATCAGACCCTCTCTCTAAAACTAAAGAAAGAATATGCATTTTTTTAATAGCTATGGGAAATAAATGTGTGGATTTAATGTGTAAAGATTTTGAAATGCCTGATAACTTCGGACCATGGTTACTAAAACCTGAGAGAAGGTGATTTTCTTTCAGATTTGACTTTGCAATGTCCTTCAAGTACACCACCTGGGTCATTCTATAAATTTCCACCAAAAACAAGTAATGAAACAAAATAGTTCTGAAATTTTTAAGGTACAGAAATGACTACTGAAGAAACTATAATGCTAAGGAGACATTTTTCTTTACGAAATAAAGAGATTTACTAGAGTTACTTGTGTCATCCTAGAAGTATGATGGCTTAATTTAGAAATATAAGCAGCTTTTTAACGACATTAATTTCATTACTCTTGGAAGATAGATAATGTCAGCTTTATAACTTGACCACATTTCAAACTATCAAATTTATAAACTAGTTTGGATAAAGAAATTAAAAGTCTGTAATAAATATTTACCTCGTCATTTACACACTCTCATATGCCTAAGGAAATATGACACAATTTAGTTGAAAATGCAAAATGTTTGATATCAAACAGAGCTCTGTTCTAATTTCACCTCATATTATTCGCTAAAAGTTCTTAAAGTTATTTCAAATAATTTCTGTGACATGGTATACATAAATAAACAAATAAATGAATGAGTAAATAAATTATATATGAATTTTAGCTTGGATACATTTATTATCTTTGGTTTATTCATGTGAACAATAGGGATAGAAAAACCTTACCTTACAGTGTTATTGAGGAAAAAAAATAGCACTTTAATCACCACCTCACAGATAAATTTTTCTTTCTTTCTCTCTTTCTTTCTCTTTCTCTCTCTCTTTCCTTCCTACCTCCCTTCCTTCTTCCTTCCTTCTTTTTCTTTCTTTCAGCTGCATACTCATTTCAACATCTCATTCCCACTACCTTTTCAGCATCCCACTGGAACAGCTTCTTCAAATTCCAAGGACACTTTTGTTCCTTTCCTATACTCAGTTCTCTCCTATGAGTGAAAGTTTCAGTTTTCCTTATTTTTATCTTATTTCAAGGTTTTGTACTTTTGTAGAAAAAGACCAGATATGACTACCATATCCTATTGCTGAAGTAGGCTAAATATAAGTAATGGTGAAGATATAGGTAAATTAGTTTACTTTTAAAAAGTATTTTAATAAGTATCCAATTCCCTAGTAATCATTGTCTTCTGAATAAAAAGTAGAAGTTAATTCCATTTTCTTCTTTTTTATTTTCTCTTTACTCCCAAGAAAAAAAGACAAACTTTTTTTGAGCAAAGTAGAGTTTTGTTCTATATGAAATCACTGGAATTGCTAAAGGGACATCTACTTAAAAGGAAATTAAAGGGAAAATAAGAACTTGACTCAATATTTCATACTCTTCAGTAGATGATATTGATTTTGTCTTAATATATTTCTGCAATGGAAAAATTAGCCATGTAATGATCACTTCCATGATGCTGAAAAAGTACAAGGATTACAAAGTTAAGCTTTGACTCACCAAGGTGTCAGTGCCAGCAGTTAATGTGCACGTAATTGCAGAAGTGAAGTTGAATCAAAAGTGGCAGGATTCTGGGTAATTGGCCACCTATTTATCAATAAAGTAATTAATATCCACTTAGCATGTGGACCTCAAAATTTGAGAACTATATTTTTAAAATTTTAGGAAGTCAAAAGTGAAAAGCAATGAACATTGAGGGGAAAAACTAAACAATATTATTCAAAGCAGGCTTACCCAGATTGCTATGCATTTTTCAAGGATCTCCTTTTACATGTACATGAGATTAGATTTCTGTGAATCAAAAAGATAAAAGTCTTAGAGATTTCATATGGTTCAGTGAGATAGACGAAAGGGTCTCACAGGTCTTTTCGTGGATCTGTGCCGTGATAGCAGCCATTCTTTCAGGACAATGGATATTTTACAAAATTTTAGGCCACTGTATTAATCCTCTAGTGTTCCTTAACTCATCCTCATCCAACAGATACTTTCTCAGAGTGGTTGGAGCAAGGGTTTGGAACCTGAATACTTGTGTTCAAGATCAAGCTTCTCCCTTCCTACTAAAATTACCTTTGTCCTTAAGTTGCCCATCTTGAAAATAAGAGTTCATAGCAATAATAATATTTCGATAATAATAGTATTTCCCTTGAGGGTCTTTGTAAGATGCAATGAGGTAAATAAGCACTTAGCAGGAAACCATGAACATAGTAAATGTTTGATACTATTACTATATTTTGAGTGATTCCAACCTTTACCTTGTATAAGTTCCAGTTTGCTTATTTCTTTTTTGTGAAACCTATTCTATCATATTACTTCCCTTACTTCCAGGAGAACTAATACCTTTTTTTGTGCCAATCTTCTACCTTCAGTAGACATATAATACTATAGTATTGGCATATGATTGGTTTTATACAAGTCTTGCCCATCAGACTATTGACACTTTCTTTAGGTTAGGGCCCGGTTCTTATTTCTCTCTTACCATTTTTTTCATTGTGGAATCTAGCATGTGAAAGGTGATTAATAAATATATTAAATACTTGAATGAAAAGTAATGTCAAGTGGGCTTTGTCAGAAAATATCCCAGGGGAGATGAGGAAATACTGCACCCCTACTTCTGGGGAATATGTGTTCCCCAAGGGTTTATTGGGAGAATTTTTTCCAGTCAAGCACATGAAAGCTGCCTTTTCTAGTACTTGGAAATGAATATGAAATGCTGAAGACCTTGTTTTATTTCTGCTTTACTTTAGGATAAACTCCTCCCCCACTTCCAACTAACTGACTTCTTTATTCACCCAAAGAGCTGAAGTGATTTGCTCAGCAAAAAGTCTCAGATGGCTTGCGGCAGTTACCGCAAAGCACACTCAGTTGGAAAGCAGTATATTGAAATATGCCAGACTTTTTGCACTGTTCTTATAGCTAAAATTTGGGGACCAACATTAATTATTATTCAGCAAACTTTTCTGTAAGACACCAGTTTAATAACTTGCGAATTGGAAAGTAATTGTGCTTTATTTAAAATACTTGTTTAAATTTAAATAGCGAATGTTCTAATGTCCATAAATAGATCCCAACACATACATTTCCTTATTAACATGAAAACATTGATGAGTCTCTGTTATTATTTTTATAATTTCATTACAAATTCTCAATTACACAATTCAATTACACAATTGAGAATTCAAATTAATTTTGAAAAGACATCAATTTTTAGTCAATATTGCTCTTATTTTTGCTGAAAGCATTTTCTCTATTGTTTTAATGCATGTTGAACAAATTTTAAAATCATCTCAGATGATAATCGAAAGATTTAATCAGGAACTTAGCTTCAGGCATTTTTGAGAAAATTGAATTGGATTTCTTAGCATCTTGATACCTCTTCTTAGTGCATACGTTTAAAAAATCATCTTTATTATTGTTTTCCTCAATAATATTCACTGCTCAGTACAAAGTTACCACATGCAAAAGCAATGAGCGTAGAGAATTTCTTCTCTGATGGCTTCTAGTATATAATTGTTTCTGTTTTTTTTTTTTATCAGCATTCAGTAGCTTAAAACTACTGTGGTTACCAGTCTCTTAAATCAAAAACACAAGGGGTTGTATTCAGCCTCCAGCTGATTCAGCCTCCACTCACCACAAAGAATTACCCTTCAAGACCTTCAATATATTTCTTATTTTATTAATTTCAATGTGCATTATCAACATGTATTGGCAAAATGTCCCTTATAGGGAGGGGAAAGTATTACATCAGTTTCTGTCCGAAATTGAATATCAAACAGCACTATAAGGTATAGACCAAGTAAATGTTTTCATAAAGGCATTTGGAATATGTGTTATAGGGAAAGGATATTTGTTTTCTACAAACAGAATGGTGGACATATCAGGTTTTGCATTCTTGGGTGGGGTTGGATTTATACTGGTGTGTCTGTCTTTTCTCACCAGATCTATTTATTAATGGTGGGATATAATTATGGGTTTGATTCTGCCATTATTAAGTGGATGGCAATGGATAAGTTACTTAAATTTTCTGAGCCTAAGATAACAGGTATTCTTAATCTTAATTGTAATCAATTTTAACTGATTGACTTCCTGTGAAGATCAGAGATAATTTTGTAAAGGCCTGAGCACTCCACACAGCCCATGGTGGAAAAAATCCCAACAGCAATGGCTATGATTGCAACAAGTCATTTTATTCTGTGGGGTTTGTTGAATTATGGTGACTGAATCTCTTTAAATTTAAGTTATTTTTTGACCTCTTAAGTTCTCTAAACTTATAATGTGACTCCTTGAAGTAAAAAGTTAAGATTCTGCCAAAAAATCATGAAATGAAGTAGAATATAATGTCTTAAAGTAAAATTATAAAATGTTTAAGAAGTTGTGAAAATATCATCATGTTTAACCATGCATAGCTCTCAAAGGAAATTTACTGTTTTTTAAGTATGTTTATCTCACTTAATGTGGTTGTTATTAAAAAATGTTCCCACAAACATGAAAATATGAGGTGAAAAATCTTGTGCCACCAAAACCTTGTGGAGATTTTTGCTTTTAACTGTTTTTTTGCTTTCCTCCTCAGTGATTCTGGAGTTAGATGAGGTAGCTTCTGTGGGAAGGTAGCAATTCCTCCAATGTGGCCTATTTCGAATTTTCTTTGGTATCAGTGATCACATTCAGTACATAATTAAGAAATGAAGAACCCAATTTTAATGTCTTACTGCTCTTTTGAGGACATAGTCCCTGACCTATAGTAACAGATTTAAATTTCAATAATAATAATAATGCAAGCTAACATTCAGTTGAGAGAATGTACTATGAAGACAGATCTGGATTCAGAGTTTTGATACATTGTTTAGTACCTGGGGATATAGATTCATTACCCTCTATAAAATGGTGATAAATAATAGCATTAGTTCCTAAGTGTTCTGGTTAATTATTTTTATATAGCAAACTACCCCAAAACAGTAGATTACAAACAATGACAATATTCCTTTAGTTTACAAATCTGCAACTTGGGAAAGGCTTGGCTTGACGGAGTCATTTTGTCTCTGTACTACTCAGGTTTAGCTGGAAGAGCTGTAGGCTGGGGGCTGAAATTATTTGACGGCTTTTGGTTGAGGTTGGCTTTTAGCAGGGGCTTCACCTGAGACTGTCAGCTGAAACACCTTTAGGAGTCCTCACCATGTGACCTAGGCTTCCTCCCCATACAGTGCATGGCTTTTAAAGACAATTATTCTAAGAGTGATCTAGGTGGAAGCCATATCACTTTCTATGACTTCGTCTTGGAAATACACAGTATGACATCCACCTCTGCATACTATTCCACAAGGTGGTTATAAAGTTTAGTTCAGGTCTAAGGTGTATATATGGAGAGCGGGGAGAGGTGTGGGCATGGGGGTGAGTAAACTTCTCCTCTTTTGGCCGATTGGCAATATACCAGAAAAACAGGAGGAAACTGAAATATTTCTGAGCCATTTATAGAAAAAAAAAATACTCACTATATATTTTTTTCATTTTTTAAAAATTTATTTAAATATATCACTCATACATGAACATACATAAACAATAAGTGTATAGTAATGGTTGTGAACTTACAAAACAAACATACATAACATCATACAGGGCTCTCCATTACCTTGCACTGTTGTAAAACATTTTAACTAATGATTAAAGAGCATCCTCAAAATATTACTACTAACCAAGTATTTTCCCCCAACCCACCCTAATATTATTATTTTTTGTATCATTTATACATGAACATACATAAACAATAAATGTATAGTAAAAGTTGTGAACTTACAAAGCAAACATTCATAACATCATACAGGAGTCCCATAGATCAACCTTCCACCAACACCTTCCATTGTCGTGAGATATTTGTTACAAATTATGAAAGAATACTGTCAAAATCTTACTACTAATTATAGTCCTTATCTTACATTTGGTGTATTTTTCCCCCAACCCACTCTATTATTATTTTTTAAATATATTTTATGGCAGAAGTTGTAAACTTAAAAAACAATCATGCACATGTGCAGAATTCCCAAACAACACCCCACAACATCCCTCTATCAACACACCACACCCTCGGTGGAATATTTGTTTCAGATTATGAGATAATATCATCCGATTATTACCAGGTCCACAGTGTACATTTGGCACACATTTTCCATACTCCCCCATTATCAACACAGTACATCTTTGGCATAGATGCAAGAATATTACAGCATTACTGATAACCACACTCACTCCAGTTGTGTTTTTCCTGTGCTTCTCCACATTCCCACCACCCTGAAACAGTGATGTACATCTGCTCTAGCTCACAAAGGAAACTCTTGCATCTGTACCAGCAACCACAATTCCCATCCACCTATGGGTTTACTGTGCTATTCAGTCCCTAGATTATTCTCTAGCTTTCTGTCAATTGGTATATACATCCCTAGATTACCATTTTCAGCCACATCCCCATTTATAAACCAGCTATTACTCACTATAATGTGTTACCATCAACTCTGTACATTTCCACACTTTTACAGTAAAGCTAATTAAGCTTCTACATACATTAAATATCAGTAGTCCATCTCAGTCCTCCTCTTATCTCCTTTAAGAATCCACCACCTACCACCAGGTCTTGAAGTATTTTCCTACATTTTCTTCTAGAAGCTTTATGGTTCTTACTTTTATATTTAGTTTTTTTAATCATTTTGAGTTAATTTTTGTATAGGGGTCCTTTTTCCATCTTTTGCTATGGATATCAAATTTTCTCAGCACCATTTGTTGAACAGACTGTTCTGCCCAAGCTGGGTGGGTTTGACAGGCTAGACAAAAATCACTTGACCATAGATATGAGGGTCTGTTTTTTAACCATCAATTCAGTTCCATTGGTCTATGTGCCTGTCTTTATGCCAGTACCATGCTGTTTTTATCACTGTAGCTAGGTAATACAACTTAAAGGCTGGAGATGAGAGTCCTCCAACTTTGCTTTTCCTTTTTAAGAAGTTTCTGGCTATCTAGGAATCCTTAACCTTATAAATAAATTTGACAATCATGTTTTCCATTTGTTTAAAAATGCTTGTCTAGTTTTTATTGGGATTGTATTGAATCTGTATATCAATTTGAGTAGAATTGTCATCTTAATTATATTTAGTCTTTCAATCCATGAACATGGAATGTTCTTCCAATTTTTTAGGTCTTTTTTGATTTCTTTTAACAATGAGTTGTAGTTTTCTGAGTATGAGTGCTTTACATCGTTGGTTGGTTTATTCCTGAATATTTGGGTTTTATCTGTCATATTTTATTTTCACAACTCTTTGATACTTCTAGTTACTTTTATTGATATAATCTTCATTTCTAGACTCTCTTCCAGACCTCTCTCTCCTGTCTTTTCTTTTCAGGCTGTAGCACACCCTTTAGTATTTCCTGCAAAGCAGGTCTCTTGGTTATAAAGTCTCTCAGTTTTGGTTTATCTGTGAATATTCTAAACTCATCTTCATTTTTGAAAGACAATCTTGCTGGATATAAGATTCTTGACTGGAAGTTTTTCTCTTGTAGTATCTTAAATATAACATACCACTGTCTTCTTGCCTCCATGGTTTCTGATGGGAGATCGGCACTTAATTTTATTGGGTATCCCTTATATGTTATGCATTGCTTTTCTCTTGCTGCTCTCAGAATTCTCTCTTTGTCTTTCACATTTTACATTCTGATTAGTATGTGTCTCGGAGTAGGTCTATTCAGATTTTTTTGGATGGGAGTATGTTGTGTTTCTTGGACATGGATATCTATGTCCTTCAACAGGGTTGGGAAATTTCCTACCATTGTTTCTTCAGATATTCCTTCTGTCCCTTTTCCCTTCTCTTCTCCTTCTGGGAGACCCATGACACATATGTTTGCATGTCTCTTGCTGTCATTTAGTTACCTGAGACCTTGTTCAAGTTTTTCCAATCTTTTCTTCATCTGTTCTTTTGTATGCTCACTTTCAGAGGCTATTTCTTCAAGCTCACCAATCATTTCTTCTGCCTCTTCAAATCTGCTATTATATGATTCCAGTGTCTTTTTAATTTCAGTTATTGCACCTTTCATCCCCATAAGATCTGCTATTTTTCTATGTATACTTTCAAATTCTTCTTTGTGCTCATCCAATGTCTTCTTAATATCCATAATTTCTTTAGCCATCTAATTGAATTTATTAAGGACATTTGTTTGAACATCTATGATTAGTTGTCTCAACTCCTTTATGTCATCTGGAGGCTTATCTTGTTCCTTTAACTGGGCCATATCTTTCTGTTTCTTGTGTGGATTGTAATTTTTTGTTGGTGTCTTGGCATCTGGCTTACTAGAGTATTTATTCTGGCTGCAGTTTTTCTCTTTAGTTTAGGGCCTCATGCCCCTCCCCCTTGCTGGTTGTATAGTAGGAGCCAAGGATGTAGTCAGTGCAATAAGCTGTGGAGGCTCAAGCTACCCTCATTTGCCCAAGGACCAATGAAGCTTCTCCCCCACTTTCTCCTTTGCCGGGGGTGGGTAGGGACAGAGCCACAGCTGTGTGGAATAATCCAAGTCATGCAGTCCTAGACTGTAGTTGCCTAGAGAGACTGGTGAAACTTCACATCCCTTTCTCTCCTGCCTGGGGCAGGGATGGAGCTGCAGGTGTGGGCAGCAATCTATGCAGTGTGGGTCCAAGATGGCCACAGTTGTTCTGGTAGACTTCCAATTATTCAGTCTGTGCCAGCTAAATGTACCTGCAGTTACCTGGATAGGCTAGTGCAGGGCCCGTCAGCTTCCTCCCTGCTAGAGGTGGGGCTGAAGCCTAGGCTAGGGCTGCAGGCCAATCTGAGTGAAAGAAACCGTTCTCTATTGTCACTGTGTTTTTCAGTCAGCGAGGATTCCCCTCATGCTGGAGGTGGAGTCAAAATGTTGGCTACCGGCCTCCTTCTGACTTGGACAGGCAAAAACTTTAGCTGTTCTTAGCGTAAAACCTTAGCCAGCCGAATTGACTAATCAATAGCTGAAATCAGTGGCCAACCGTCTCTTCCTCCCCTGTTTTTGCGAAATGGAGCTTCCAATTCCTGCCCCAGAATAGCTCCTGAGGTGGC
Source organism: Cabassous unicinctus (assembly GCA_029593785.1). Lineage (NCBI taxonomy): Eukaryota > Metazoa > Chordata > Mammalia > Cingulata > Chlamyphoridae > Cabassous > Cabassous unicinctus. Next base: position 21,108 of record JAQZBX010009515.1, on the reverse strand, counting down.
TTGCACTGCCAAAGTAGGATGATCCCTGGCCTCCGTGGCGTGGCCTGTAATTTCCCGGAGAGATGGCGCAGCTTCCCCCATCTTCCTCCCTGCCCGAGGTAGGTCTGGGGCTTATGCTAGAGCTGCAATCTGATCTAGATGGAAAAAAGCCAGTCCCTACCTGCACTGTGATTTTCAGTCAGCCCCGCTTCCCCTCTTGTCAGGCGCAGAGTTAATAAGGCGGCCACCTGCCTCTTTCTGACTTGGACAGGTTAAAACTTTAGCTGTTCATAGGATTATACTTTAGCCTGCCAAATTTACTAATCAGTAACTGAAGTTGGTGTCGAAACGTCTCTTCCTCCCCCATTTTGGGAAGTGGAGCTTTCAATTCCAGCCGTGGAACAGCTCATGAGGCGGCTTGTGCCTCCAGTGGAGGATGGACACCGGCCTTCATGGTGTGGAGGGCTCTGTTCGCGAATCTTCTCTGCAGATGTGCAGTCTCCTCCTTCCATTCTTTCAAGGATGTTGCAGGATGTACTTCTGGTCTCCTGCAGGCCCCAAACAAGTTCTCTAGATAGCTCTGGGTGATCACCAACAGCCCTGTAGCAGAAGCTGATTCTCAGAGCTCTTTTCTCTGTTGCCATCTTGCTGGTTGTCTCCTCACTATATTTTTATGGCCAATGAATGATACTTATAATACACTAAATGCATATCCAATATATTATGATAACTTAGATATTCCATACCAAGTGCTAGGATATTTCCTTATAAATATAATAATCCTCATAGTAACTTAAAAGCTAATTAATATCTCCAACTTACAAATGAGGAAACCATAACAGCAATGTTAAACAATACAGTAAAAAATAAAATAGCTCATAATTGGCTGGAAGATTCAGAATTTGAAATAAGGATTTTTTTTTAGGTATAAAACACAAACATTTCAATTCAAGTGTTAAGGATTCGTGAATAAAAGATTTTGAGGAATAAATGTTACCTCTCCGAAATCTCTGATGATAGACTGTATCACTGAGAAATAATGAATTTGTTTTGGAAAAACTGCACTCACTTTCTCTTTTCAGTGTTCACTTTTTATTATGGGTGAACCATGGTTTTTTACTTCCTGCTATGCACTAATTAAGTATTTAACTTTCTTGCTCTCTAACAGAGTAAGATAATATAGTTTAAATGTCATTGCACTTAGAGTCAGAATGTATAGATTTAAATACTGGCTATATTATTGATGAAGTGTAGGGATGGGGTAGGGGGAGCATTGGTTCCTAAAAACAGCATTGAGCAACTGAATTATGCAGACTTCTTGCCATATAAATAAAATACCACCCCCCTTTGTTTAAACTAAAGGACTGCCATAACAAATCACCACAAACTGGATGGCTTAAAACAATAGAAATTAATTCTCTCATAGTTCTGGTGCTGACTTTTCAGTTCTTGCAGGCGATTAAAATTTCTAGGATAATGCAACCTCTATTTTGTTAGTAATAACTCAAAGGATATTAAAAATGTTAAGTATAATCAATCTGCTCCCCTTCCAGGTAGCAGGGTCCCAGAGTTCTGGCCAATGGCCTGTGGCAGTGATTAAAAAACTATGGCCTGTGGGCTGCCAACCTGTTTTTGTAAATCAAGTTTTATTTGAACAGACCCACATCCATTTGTTTTTACATATTTGACGCTTGCAGAAACCTGGCAGTGAATTCTTCCTTAAATTTTGTGCCCTGCATACCTCCATTGCTTTGCCCAATTCCTGGCCCTGCTGGAAAGTGCTGGTATTAGCCCCTCCAGCTGTTTATTTTCCTGCTACTCAAACAGAGGAGGCTTCATGTTCCAAATGGGGAAGTACAGTTACAAAAATGGTTCTGCGTCTATCAGCATAGTAGCCTTGTGACTATGTAGAGCAGAGATGCCTGTACAACCCACGAGGAACCATGTAGTCGAGCTGGATGCTAACCCCTTTTGTGTTTGAATATTTCATTATCTAGCCCATCCTGACTAACACAGGTTTCCTCCAGTCCATCAGCTCTACTGACCTCTTATTATAAGCATATGTTTATAAGAACCTGCTTTCTCATAAGTTCCAAAGTATAGCTATTAAGTCAATGATTTATTATTACATGATGAGTTGTTACAGTAAATTTACGTTCTAGAACAAGCAGATTTGCTCAAAGTATTCATGGTTTTAAAAGGAATTTAAGAAATTTAATACTTAAAACAGTATTTAAGAAGTGGGACTTCCATTAATTTTACTACTTTTATCTATGTTACTCTGGCTTATTGACTGAATCATTTTTGTGATATTATTATTATTTTAATTAAATTAGCTGGAAAATCTCAACGATTATTAAAGTTTGTTTACAATGATAGGAAATCAGGACAGAATGCTCATATCATTTATTTGTTGCCTATTAAGGCCATTCTAGGAGTATTTGTTCTGGGGTGGTATTTTTGCTACAATTTAGATAAAATTTCCATATTTAGTTGAGCAGAAATGAGAAAATAAATGTTGGTGCATTTGTTTCCTATTGATACTATAACAAATTACTACAAATTTAGTGAATTGAAAAAACACACAAATGTGTTAGAGTTCTAGAAGTCATATGTCCAAAATGACTAAAATCACAGAGTCCATAGAACTCTGTTCCTTTTAGATGCTCTAGGAAAGAATCTGGTTCCTTGCTTTTCCAGCTTTTAGGGGCTCTTGGCTTTTGTGCCTTCTCCCTCCTTCAGATTGTATCATTCCAACCTCTGCTTCTGTCATCTCATCTCCTCTTTCTCCTCCCACCTTCCTACTATAAAATCCTTGGGATTATATGGGGAGAACTCTGATAAGCCAGGATAATCTTCACATCCTAAGAACCTTAAGGCAATCATATTGGCAAAGTTCCTTTTGCCAGATAAATTAACATATTCACTGGCTTTGGGCATATTTGGCATGGGGGCATTATTCTGTCTGCCCCAGTCAGTAAATTAAAAATTCACATTTTCAACTTCCTATTAGTGATTTCATTTGGCACCATATGTGTCTAAAATGCTGCCTTTCTTGAGTTTCAATTGTCCACCAAAGAAAGGAAGTTAAAGGTCTTATTCTTCCTAGTTGTGCTTTTTGCAATTCATACTTTTTGGTTGATTTAATTTTTTTCTCTCATAATATTTTATTGGCAAAATATCCTTGTTTTGAGCTTGAAATTTGTTTAATTTTAAAAACCATTGTCTTGATAACAGCATTCACACACTGTGTTTGTCATTTAATTCAAAGATACATCCAAATAGTATTTCTTATAATTTTCTTATGTCATTCATTTGTTGATTACTGTTTGATTACAAAATGCCAAAAAGGATTATTATTAATTTAATACCTATAGGTGACATGTCTTTTACACAGTTTATCATGTAAAATTTTATCAGTCATTCTAGGTTTAAAATTATTGTTTCTATTTTATAGATGAGGAAATTGAGGCTCAAAGATATGTGATTTTTTCAAGGATTTTAAGTGTATTTCACTCACAACTGCTTTACCTCAAAATCTTTTCTCTCTTTGCTATATCACACTGTGTCTTGAAATATAACTAAACAAATACAAAGATCCTTACATTGAGATAATTCCAGCATAGTCTATTGCTATTCTTTTTGGCTTAAAATAACAGATCCTCCCCCAAACAAGGCTGTATTCGGGTGTGCAGGTTATGTATATCTTGCACATATATATACAACTGAAGAAAAAGAGCATGAGATAAAAATTAAACGTCTGCTCCCATCAGTTTGACTCCAACCTTTTTTTTCTTTTGGTCTCCAGTAAGTGATTAGCGAAGCAGCCCTCCCACCCTGACAGACTATGATGCACAATCACCCTGGTTGTAAAACACATCAATGCTTGGAGTATAAATAGGAATTTGTTTTTGCAATATGTTCGTTTTTTGGTGTTGCCTTAACTGAAATAATCTCATGAAAACCTACTTACCATGAGTTTACCGTCACAGGAACAGATTAAATTTAAGAACATGATTTTCTGGGGTACATACAGTTACAAACAGGGAGTAATTTAAGGACTTTGTGATCTGCCTTTTCTCCCCTTGGGCTTGTGTAACTGAACTTTCAATACTTATACTATAGAATCACAGACTTAAAGGTCTTGAATGGTTTATAGTAATGATTTCCCTTTTGGGTCCAAGGATAGCTTAAAGAAGACACAGGCCAAATTGAATGTGAATAAGTTTGAAGATTTTGTTATCCTTTGGTAGTCATAATCCATACAGAAAATAATCTCTGAGCTATCTCAAGCCTGAGTCTGTGTATTAATGAGATTTTTATCAACCAGCAGAATTTGCTTCTGTTTGGACAGTATTATACATTGTTTTTCATTTTTATCCAATCCCATTTTCCTGCTATAATGATGATGTATAAGATCTATCCCAATTAAGATTGGTATCATGCAATTAACACTGTTAAACAAACAAACAAACAAAAACAGGATAAATCGGCTTGGCATGCCTTCTTACCTTGAAGATCTGCTTTTATCTTCTTGCTGTCTTGTATCATACGATTTTCAAGATTTGTCCATAAAGCAATGAAGAATTCAAGACCAGCTTCGTGGGTGTTCAACTGATGGGATTGTATAGGGAGCCACACTAAGGACCTTGTACTTTGGGTTTAATGCTCTGTGGTTCACATCCTGAAACTCTTAAAAAGTTTCCCTTTGAATTCTTGTTTTGTAAGTGAAATCTGATGGTATAGTGGAGCAGCTGGGGATTGGATCCTTGACAGGATTGGTTCTGCCTCCCCCTGTGTTATAAATGTCTAAATGTTTTTGCCTGCTGCTATGCTGCCTCACATCCATCTTACTTTGCCTCAACACTGACCTCTGGCCTAGTTAGTAAGCAGCTTTCCAGCCCTGGGCCATAAACTCCCCCAGAGCCAGACTCACATCTGGGGCCACCACCCACACCACCCACACACCTCACTCAAAACCCACAGCTGGTCCCCAAAGCTAATCCAACCATCCCCACTGCCCTCAGACCTAGTCCCTTTCCCTTTTTATCTGTGTTTCCTTTAAACTAACTGATCCTTGACTTCTGCTGGAAATCTAAGCTTCACCGCTGCATGACAATAAAGCCACAAGCCTCTAGGTCCCTCTCACTAGGCCTGTGTGCGCCTCACCTGCTGGTCGGGCCACTTAAGTCTCTTGGACTTCCTGTCAACCCCTGAAGGCACCTCTCTTTCTGATACCCGTGAGTAGTATACTACCTTTATTCATGCGTTATGGCCTCAGTTTCCCATTGTGGTACACCTCTGACCCTCCACCTGTACGCAAATTTAAAATCCAATTTAACTAATCTGGTTCACCCTGCCTCTACTGGACGGGTTTTTGGGCACCGGCTTCTCTGTCCGCCAACACCCTAGAGCCCTGTCCTCCCCATCTGGCATCCACCCCATAATTGCTGACTCCCTCTTCCTGCAGCAGAGTCAGGGCCTAGCCACTGGCAAAAGGAGCGTCTGCACCCTGGGCTGGCAGAACCACGACATATACCGAAGGTGTGGCAGACTGATTTTTATACTCCGGAATAAATTATGGTGTTATTCTTAATCCCATTCTTGGGGGTGTGACTCCATTTGTAAACAGTATCTCTTGAAGATATTCTTTTAGTTAAGGTACAGCCAACTGAATCCCTATGGGCCTTAATCCTATTGCTGGAGGCTTTAGAGAGAGACAGGCTGGAGAGAGCGGGAAGCAGGAAGTCAGCGGGAACCAGAAGAGGAAGGAGACGTGTCAGGTGATCATGGAAAGCCGAGGACCCAGTCAGAACACTACCCACCTTAGGAGGAAGCAAACGTCTGTCTTCTGAAACTGTAAGCCAATAAGCCCCTGTTGCTAAGCCAATACATTGCATGGTATTTTTCTTACCAACCTGGAAACTAAGAGTATATGCGACTGGTCAGGGGCTGCGGGAGTGAGACACTTGCACACTCTGCTACAGTCACAGGGATTGTCCAGGAACAGAAGTTTAAAGAACTGAGGGAATTTCCCATTTCCTGTAATTTAGGGCCCATGGAAAGAGAGAGACACTTGAATTGACTATCCTAGAACCCATCCCCAGTCAGGGTGTCACATGGTCATCTGGGGCTAGGCAGGAAGGGAGACCCAGCAGCTGTCAGGCTTGTTGAAGGGCAGCGCCCCCCTGTGTCTGTGGGTGTCTGCACTCCCACTGCAAGTGTTTCTGTGCCCAGTTGCACTCTCTTGTTCAACTCCATGCCTGATTGAATGCTCTCTTCCTCTTTTCAACTCTCTAGAGTCTGATTTGTATTTGGCTCTCTGACCAGTTCAAGTCACTTTTTCTGGTCAAGCCTCAAAATACAAAATTTTGTCATTTTGGTGATTCTACATACAATTTAAATATTCTAAATATTAGTATTTAAAACTGGCCTTGTTCAGTATAAAAATAATCAACAGAAATACTTTTGCTAATAATTTAAATTTTCTTTTCTTAGCAGACAAAACAAAACAAAACACCATTAAACATGGAGAGAAAGGCCACGTAAAGAAAAAAAACAAACATCTAAATTGATAGCACTTTTTCACTGCTTTGTTCTGGGTCAAGCAGATTATATAGCCGGCCCTGAAAGAACCTGGGATTTCACATTAGCTACTGCTCATTTTCTACATCCCAACAAAAACACCCCACCTGCCAAATTATTGAAAATTAAAAAGTATTCTGACAGAGAACTTTTTAAATAAATGACCCTGTTTCGTAGTTAAATAAAAATAGAAGAATGGAATGTAGCTTAAGGCAGAATGGAATATTGCTTAGGAAGCTGAACTATTGCCTCATCCTGGTAGAGTTATGATCTTTGTGCTGGGAACCTAGAAGAAGTCCCGTAGCACCGTTAAAGTCATGTTGGTATGAGGATGCCAAAAGCACGTGGAGCCCTCCTATTGAAAGTTATAGTAACTTTGATTTTCAATTTGAACCAGAAGAATGAAAAATTTACTAGTTCAGTAAGAAACAAACTGTGCAATACGTTTAAACTAAGAACATAGAAGACATATGATATAGAACGATGGGTGACTTATAAATTTATGTGTGGTGGTATATTCAGAGCAGGCAGTTGGACTGGCATTATTTAATTGTATCTGAGTCTGACAATTCTTTTTGCTCAGGAAATAGAATTATTTACCAAAATAGAGTAGGGTTATCCACATAGGTTGTTCTTAGAGGATTAGAATAGATTGCTACTTTCTTAAATCAGTATTTCTCAGTTTTATTTTTAGATCACCTTCAGAAAATCACCAAGAGAACTTGATAAAGTTAATTCCTTACACAAATATGCATTGAACAGTTACTAGATTCTGAGCTCTGTGAAAGGCACCGATGATACTGCGGAGAATGTCAACTTCTTGCTGTCATGGAGCTCACATTCTGGAGGAGGAATCAGACACACATTAAGTAATTATATAAACACACCTAAAATTACTTCTGAGATAAACTGTAAAGGGAGCTACATGGTGGGAAAAGGAATTTATAATCAGGATATTTAACTGAGCCACAATGTCAAAGAATGTTTCCCTAACAAGTGACAGTTTTAACTAATATCTAAAACCGAACTAGGAATTTGCTAGGTGAAGCAAGTAGGTCAAACACTGTGAATAGCACATGCAAGGATCTTTTGGCAGGAGGGAATATTGCAGTTAAAAAGAAAGAACAATAGTGTGGCTGGAGCTGAAGGAGAAGGGTAGGATGGTGCAAGTTGAGGCTCAAGAAATAAGCAGGAGCGAGATTGCTCAAGACCTGGCAGATCTTGGCATTTGCTCTCTCTCTGAATCACTGGTTTTTGAGGGTAGGGTATGGAACTCTGCATTCATAACAAATATTCCAGCAGTTCTTGTCTATGCTAACTAAAATTTAAGAGCTCTGGCATGTGTAAAATTCTTGGTGACTCTCTATAGAAAGTCAAGCTTTTTGGCTATTCCATTAATGTTAGAAGCATCTGGAAAGGGCTCTATGTGGGCAATGATGACCACAGTCCAGAACGTAGGAAACTCCTTAGTATCTTTCATCTCTTACCATAGCTGGATGCCAAGGCCTTAGTCGACACCAAAACTCTTTCTTTTTCTGATCTCTTGCTGGAGGTCATGTTTGCTCTATATCTCCCATTATGAATATATACTATTGGAATTATTGATGTATCTTTTATTGTTAAAGATTTCATGCACTTTGTTCCTGCTGCAGGTAGCTTAAAATTATTCTTAAAATTTTTTTGTAGAAATTCCCTATGTTTGCTATCCTACTAAAGTGCTAAAAATACCCACATATAAAGTTTTGGAGGGAAAAACATACAGACATTCTCATAATAAAATACCCACTTAATGTCTTGCCAAAAAAGAATTATTTATTTATTTATTATTGATCTCCTGTTCAGCAGGTCATTTTCACATTTATCTTTGTTGTAGCAGAAAAATGTGTTCCCTAACATTATCTGTCTGGCTTAGTGGCTTGGTGAATTTTTATCAGCTTCTGAGTGATGTGTCATAACCTGGGTGAATGCAGAACAAAACTCAAGACTGTGATGTCTCAATGTCAGCCCAGCATTTATTTTCCATAAGCCAGAGGTGAAGGGGTATCAGCTGCCCAGGGCCCTTCAATTTAGACTTGAAAAACCGTGGGTGGATATCAGGGTCAGTGGAGCTGGAGAGAAAAGTCAATTTATTCTTTCCTTATTTTCAGTTTTCTGTGTGCATTTTGTTTTGATTTCAAGTCCACAAGTAGGAGGGCAATGGAACACTGAGATCACTGTAGGTAGGAGGACAGGCAGTGAGTGACCCTGGTTTTCACCTTCAAATGGAAGGGGATGAACAAGAATGTTGATATGTTCTCCTGTGCCTGGGAGCCCCTGACATGATGAAACTCCATTAATTTCCTTCAGAAAGAAGTAGCTAACTGCTGAGAGAGAGAAATGCTCCATTGCAAACTATTTTTTTTTTCCCTAGTAAAAAAAGAACAGATGGAGGCAGATATGCCTGACAGGTCTGTTCCAGAGAGCAAACAAGAAGCAATTAAGGAAGAGTGAAAAGGAAGAGGAGATTAAAATGAGAAAGATTCTGTGGAGAAAGATTCTTAGGAAAACTTTAGCAGAAGTAAAGGGCAAGTGGGTGATCACCATAAAATGAAAGGTGACTGGGTGTCAAGAAATCCAGAGGAGAAGCAAATGGAAAGCTCCATATTTGGAAAAATAAATCATAGAAACATCACAAGAAATTTGGTTGTCTTTTTATAGAGGAATTTAAATAAAAAAGTCAGTAAGGTGAAATGCTTGATTCCTGGTGGCAGGATATATAAGTATTCAAAGATTGTGTGAAATCGGTTATTTTAGCGTCTCCCTATGATACAGAGGAGTACTGCTGAAAAGAAAACTTTCACTCATGGGGGCCATTGCTGTGACAAGCTCACCCTTGGAACAGCTGGACACTGCAATTGAATTGGGATGAATCTCTGCAAAGAGATATGCTTGCAAAGTATACAGATGAACAAATAACAAACATATAAAAGTTTAGCATTTGGCCAAGAATGCTAGATTTTGAAAGAAATCTGTTCAAATTTTCTGAGACAAAGAAAGTGCTATTGTGCGTTTTTAGAAAGCATTTTGATTATATGATTTGATTTGATTTGATTTGATTTGGTCCTGATGGCTTATATTGAATGGGTAATTTCCTAGTATCCTACCTGGCTGCTGTTTGATCAGACTGGGGTTAAACAGCAGCCAAAGCTTTCTGCAAGAAACAGTTTTGGATGGATGAAACTTGTATCAAATGGGAGATATTTTTCATTGTGGCATCTATCTTAGGTAATGATGTTACTATGGGAAGCACAGAGCTATAATATTTAAAGGCATGGATTTAAAGATTTAGTCAAATACTTAAAAAATCATGAGGAGAAAAACTGAATTAGTGAAGGATTATTGAAATTTCCACCCAAATAGCAAATAAATCATATATATATATTCTTCATGGGAAGAAAAAAACAACGAAACAAAACTAATACAGGATAAAACTTGTATAACTGCTTCAACTGCCAAAATACTTTTATGATATAAAAAGTCACATTGTAAAAACAATGAATTTCCCCATTAAAAATTATTTTATTTTGAAAGAAGCTGTAGATTACATAAATGTTACATCAAAAATATAGGGGGATTCCTATGTACCCTACTCCCTCTCCCACCTACACTTCTCCCCATTAAATGCATCTTTCATTAGTGTGGTACATTTATTACAACTGATGAACACACATTGAAGCATTGCTACTAACCATGGTTGATAGTTTACATGATAGTTTACATGATAGTTTACACTTTGCACCACACAATTTTATAGGTTTTTACAAAATGTATAATGGTCTGTATCTGTCTTTTCAATATCATGCAGAACAATTCCAATGTCCCAGAAATGCCTCATTTTACACCTATTCATCCCTCTCTCTCCCTTCAGAAACTCTGGTGGCCAGTGCCTTTAAATCAGTAGTACAAGTTCTTCTATTGCTAGAATAATAATAAGTCTACTTTGGTCCATGGTTGCATTCCCCCCTTATGTTTGTTCATTCCTCAATCTTGAGGATTTGGGGATGGTGATGCCCACTCTGTTTCTGATTGAGAAAAGGCTTAGATTCCATGGGGTAGATGGATGGAACTGTCTTGCTTTTAGTTGTAGATGTGCTCTGTTTTTTGGAAAGGGCATTGCCCATCATCATCCTTTTGTTAGTTGTCCTGGGTGAGTCCAATGAACTGGAGAGTAGGTATTGCAGCTCTGCTGAGATTCGCATATGAACAGACTGAAGATTTAAGTTTCTGGGACATATATTTAATGAGTATAATGCTAAGTATAGTTTCAAATAAAAGGGGCATCAGAGCCATGTGTAGGGAAATTATAAATGAGTCTAAGTCTGTTACACTAGGGAGCATATATTCCAAAGTAAGGACCACTGACAGGGTGCTGAATTCCTGAGATTGTGTTCCCTGCCTATAGTGTCTAGATGTCTCTAGAGCCCACAGGAGCCCCACTGTTTTATGCACTGTTAACTGTGGTAGTCAGTGAGACCTTGCTGAGATGCGCATAAGAGTAACCTCTGGAATGACCTCCCAAGTCACTTTGAAATCTCTTAACCATACAAAACTCATGTGTATTTAATATTTCCTCCTTTTGGTCAAGGTCTTTTTACAAATGCATCCCTAGTGGTTGCATGGTAATAATCCCTAGGTGCCAGGGAGGCTCATCCCCGGGATTCTTATTCCTTGCCAAAGGGAAGGTATTATGTTTATATGCTGAGTTTGGCTTAGAAAGAGGCCACATTTGAGCAACAAGGAGGCTCTCAGAAAGTAACAATTTTTCAAAGTATCCCCTTATGATTCTCCTTATTTCTGTGGGATCAGTGGTGATATCCCTTCCCTCATTTTTGATTTTATGTATTTGCTCTTCTCTCTCTCTCTCTCTCTCTCTCTCTCTCTCTCTTTTTTTTTCTGTTAGTCTAGCCAAGGGTTTGTCAATTTTATTAGTCTCAGAGAACCAGCTTTTGGTTTTTAAAATTTTGTTTCTTTTTATTATCAATTTCATTTAGCTCTGTTCTATTCATGTTATTTCCTTCTTTCTGCTTGCTTTGGAATTAGTTTGTTGTTCTTTTCTAGTTCCTCCAGGTGTGCAGTTAGGTCTTTGATTTTAGCTCTTCTTTTTCAGTATAGGCATTTATGGTTATAAATTTCCCTCTCAGCAGTGCTTTAGATGCATCCCATAGATTTTGATATGTTGTGCTCTCATTTTCATTGGTTTCAAGGGAGTTACTGATTTCTTTTGCAATTTTCTCCTTGACCCACTGCTTGTCTAAGGGTGTATTGTTCAACTTCCTTATCTTTGTGTCTATTCTGGTTCTCTGACCCTTATTAATTTCCAGATTCTTTCCATTATGGTCATAGAAATTACTTTGTATAATTTCAGTTTTTCTGAATTCATTGAGAGTTGTTCTGTGACCTAGCATGTATTCTACCCTGGAGAATGATCCATGTGCCCTTGAAAATAATGTATATTCTGCTATATTTGGTTATAATGTTCTGTATATGTCTATTAGGTCTAGATCCTCTAATGTATTATTCAAGGTCTCTGTTTCTTTATTGACCCTCTGTCAGTATGTTCTGTCTAATGGTGATAACAGTGTATTAAAGTCCCCCACTGTAATTGTAGAGGCATCTATTTTTCCTTACTTAAGTTTTTCCAATGTTTGCAGCATGTATTTCAGGGCACCCTGGTTAAGTGCGTAAATGTTTATGATTGTTCTTTCTTCTAGATAGATTACCCTTTTATCAATATATAGTGTCCTTCTTTGTCTCTTACAATAGTTTTGCACTTAAAGTCTATTTTGTCCAATATTAGTATAGCTATTCTCGCCCTTTTTTGGTTATTGTTTGCAAGTAAACTCATTTTCCATACATTCGTTTGCAACCTCCTTGCATCTCTGGGTCTAAGGTGAGTTTCTTGTAGACAGCATATAGATGGGTAATATTTCTTTATCCTTTCTGCCAATCTGTGGCTTTTGATTGGAGAAGTTAATCTATTAACAATCAATATTATTATTGTCAGAGCAGTACTTACATTAGCCATATTTTCTTTAAGTTTAAATATGTCACATCTTGTTTTTATTTCTTTTTATCTTTTTGTTTATTTTTACTAATAATCTTCCTTTCTACACTCTCCTCCAATACTGTCTTGTTTTTTCCTTTCAACATGCAGATCTTTCTTTAGTATTTCTTGAGGGGCAGGTTTCTTGTTGACAAACTCTTTAATTTCTGTGACTATTGTGAACTCTTCCTCATTTTTGAATGCCAGCTTAGCTGGATACAGAATTCTTGGCTGGCAGTTTTTCTCTTTTAGCACCTTAACTATGTCATTCCACTTCCTTCATGCCTCCATGGTTTCAGATGAGAAATCAGTGCTTAAACTTATCTAGCTTCCCTTGAATGTGATAAGTCTCTTTTCTTTTGCTGCTTTCAGTATACTCTCTTTGTCTTGAGTGTTTGACAATTTGATAAGTATATGTCTTGGGGTAGGCCTGTTAGGATTTATACTGTTTGGAGTGTGCTGCGCTTCCTGGACATGTACATCCATGTCCCTCAAAAGAGTTGCGAAATTTTCAGCCATTATTTCTTCCAACACTCCTTCTGTATGCTTTCCCTTCTTTTCTCCCTCTGGGATGCCTATAATGCATATGTCTGTACATTTCATATTGTCATTCAATTCCCTGAGTCCCTGCTGAATTTTTTCTATCTGTCTGTTCTACTATCTGTCTGATTTCAGATATACTATGTTCGACATCACTGATTCTTTCCTCTGCCTGTTCAAATCTGCTGCCATGTGCTTCCAGTGTATTTTTTTTCTTCCATTGTGCCTTTCATCACCATCTGATCTATTATCTTTTTGTGTATGTTTACTGTTTCTTCAGTTTATTCCCCCAGTGTCTTCTTAATATCCTTTATCTATTCCTTCACTTCATTGAGTCATATTTGTTTGGGCATCCTTGATTAATTGTTTCACACTCTGCATCTCCGCCTGTGTTTTAGTTTGTTCATTAGACTGGGCCATGTCTTCCAGTTGCTTAGTATGGCTTGTAATTTTTTGTTGGTGTCAAGGTATCTGTTTATCTCGATAGGCTTATTCGATGGTAAGTGTCTCTTTCTACTCTAGGGTTTTATTTTGGTTTGTTTTGTGTTGAGGCTCTTCTTTGACACTTGGTTCCACTTATTATATATCCTTGTAGTTGTGTCTGTTCCCTTAAAAAAATATTAAGACCATAGAAAAGGAAAGAGAGAAGAAGAGAAAAGGATAATAGTAATAATAAAAAAATAGATAGAAAAGGGTTCATAAATGAGCCAGGAAAGTAAATGCCATGGGGAAAACCATAAAAAATACAAAGGAATAAGAATAAAAAAGGTGGAATAAAAAATGAAACATGAAAAAAATGGAATAAAATAAAAGACCAGGAAATGAGAAGAGAAGAAGGAAAAAATGCAGATCAAACAAGAGAAGGTGGATTGAAAGAAAAGCAATGGAAGAGGGGAAAATGAAAAAAAAGAAAAGAAATGAAGAAACTAAGGAGAAAAAATAAGGAAAAGAAAAAAGGGAAAAAAAGAAAGAGAAAAATAAGTAACAAAAACTTAAAAACAACCCAGGAAAACCTGGCTTCCCTGTTAGGCCTCTAGGAACCATCTCAGGCTGCTGGTGCTCATCAATTAATTACCCTGAAACCTGCCTTCCACAGATGATGTGCCCAGTTTTATCAAACAGAATAAAGAATAATTAAAAAAATAACTAATAATAAAAAAACATAAAATAACAGATTGAAAAATGTAAAACAAAAAGATCTCAGCCTACTAGTTCCCTCTCAAAAGGTAACAGCTGGGTGTGTGACAACTGAGGGGATCATTTTCTGGATCCCTTCTCTTAGGGGGCACCAGGAATTGAACCAGGGACCTTGTATATGTGAGGCAGGTGTTCCTACACTGAGCTATACCCAGCCCACAGGCTAGGTAGGCTTTAGAAAGCTTATTGAGGACTCCCTGCCCCTTTTCTTCAAGCAGTTGGGCCTCTAAAAGTTTGCTGACTATCTCTCCTGGCTTCTTCTCTCCTGGGCTGGGTAGTTGCCTGTTTCCACCTACCTCCTTACTGACCTTCTTCTTCTCTATCCCAGGGCGGCTGGCTGTGACAGCCTACCTAATCCAATCACCCTCCCCTCTCGCTGGGACCACTTCAGTGCTGGCTGAGGTCTTTTTTGAGATTCAATGAGGGCTCAGCTGGCCAAACTCACTGAAGAGAAACCACACCTTGCCCTCTGCCAGATCCCTCTTCCTCCCAGGGAGGAGAACGTTCTTTCCCACTTATTTGGCTGCAGTGAGCCAGGGGTTTCACTGAGGCTAATCGCCTTGAGGGAGGAGTATATGTGCCTTTCCCAGCCACAAGGGAAATTAACTCACAGTTTTCATGTGGTCTCTTTGTCTCTCTGTCCCTCTTCCTCCCAGATGATGCACAGCATTATCCTGGTCTTCAGATCCTCAAAGCAGGTTCCTTCATTGTTTTTGTGAGAGAGCTGTGACCTGCCTACCTACTCTGACCCCAATTAATTACTCTTTGAATATTTCACCGATATTTTCCTAAGACTTGCTATAGTAACTGACATATAGAAAATATGCAGAAAATATTTAACCAAGAATAATAGTAAATGTTTGTAGAAAACATATTATATGCCAGATGCAAGAGCTTTATATGTACTAAATAATTTAATATTCACAATAACTCTATGATTTAGGAAATAATTTTACCCCCTTTTAGGGATGGGGAAACTGGAGTTTAACAACATGCCTAGAATCTCAGCGCTTTTAAAGCAGAACTGGGAGTCAAACACAAGAGGTCCAGTAGTCTGTACTCAAATAAATGAAGAAACTAAAGCCTCACTACTTAGCAATGGCCATTATATAATATAATAACATTATTCAAATGGAATACATTATATTATATAATAACATAATATATTTATTATTTATTATATTCACATGTAAAATCTCACTGAGAACAAAACAATTTCCTTCTCGTATTTGTTGTTCCAATCTGACACAATGTCTGGAATATAGTTTGAGCTCTTAAATGACAATAAGATAGAGAGACTCAAATTTAAATATTGTTTGGAGAGATTGGACCTAAGAATAAAAAAGGCAGGGATTTTATGTGAAAAGTCAATGCTGTAGGCTTTGTTCATGAGAATAACTGAGCTCTTAACTGAAGAAGAAACTTCAGAAAATCCTCAGACACCTACTTGAAAAATGTACTAAAACAAGATACAGTACATTCAAGGGGGTTTTGAATGAAGGCATGAGAATAATAGCAGGTATCTTTAGAAAAGAAATAATGCTGATATATATTGTGCAGAATCTTAATTATTACAGATGTTTGTGAAGTAATCAAATGATTTTTTCTTAAGATAGAACATAAAACAGAGCTCGAGATAGCAGGCATGCCTATAAAAAATGAGCTCATTTAGTTCTACAGAGTTAAAGGAGAGACTGAAATTTTTCCCATTTGTCCCTTAATATACCTTCTTTCAAAAGGCGCTCAGAAAGAACTGGAAATTATATTCTCTCTCTCTCTCTCTCTCTCTCTCTGTACAACACTCATCAGGTTTATTTTAAATGTAATTGTATCACATTTTAAAAACCTTCTTAAAACATTTAATTACATACAGAGAAGTTCACATAATATGTAACTAGGACCTACATCAAGAAACAATATATTACCAGTACCCCAGATATCCCCCAATTCCTCCTGCAGACAATATCCATTATATACTCTCCTCAAAGTAACCATATTCTTGACTTTTAACAGCATAGCATATGGTTGCCTGATTTTGAGATTTATATAAATAGGAATATATTTTGCACCTAGTTTCATTAGCTCAACATTATATTTGTAGGTTTCATCCATTTTGTTGTACAGAGTTATATTTCCTTCATTTTTATTGCTTTATTATATTGCATTGTGTGAATTGTCTATTCTAATGTTCAGTGGGCATTTGGTTATCTTATAATTTGGAGCTAGTATGCATGACTGCTATGAATATTTTATTTGTTGAATATATGGTTTACTGACTACATGCATTTATTTCTGATGGTTGTTATTTTCTTTTAAATAGGGAAAATAAACTGGTTTCTAGTGTGAAGGAAGATCATTTAAGAAGCCAGAAAGGCCAAAGTAAAAGAGTCAATCTCTTCCCTTTTTATCTTCTGATGAAGCTTTTTTTTTTTTTTAAAGAAACCCCTATAATTCAATTAAAAAATAATTGAACATGTACTAAATGCATTTTGGTGTGTAAGATTCTGGGAAGAGACCAAGACATATAAGTTCACTAGAAGGTACATTCATGGGGCAGTGGTGGTGCTTTTCTGTTCTCTGCTAAATCTCCAGTATCTAGAACAGTGCCAGGTAAGTGATAGATGCTCCATGAATATTCGTTGAACAAATACTTAAGTGGAGAGTAAAATAAGATTGTCTTTGTACCTGAGGAGCGTTAACTTCAATTAGGTGCAGAGCCTATTTTGTAATCACAGAGAGTAAAACAGTGTTAGTAATAAGTATTAAGCAAAGTGAGATGAAATCCATCTCTGGGGGTAAATGTCCTTGTTAGTAGGAAATTCACACTAAAGTCTTTGGGGTAATACATCAACTCAGCAACTTACTCTCAAATGGGCCAGGAAAACAACAGTGACAATAACACTTTCTTTGTGCTATCCTTGTAACTTTTCTACATATTTGAGATTATTTTCAAAAATCAGAAGAAAAAGTCATGCAAAGCCTTTGATATTCAGGAATGCTGAACAGAATTTAAATCCCTTAGTGTTTTAAGTTAGCCTTCCTTATAGTTTTTATCTGTTTCCTATCTTTCTCAACATCTACATCTATCTTTCTGATTATATGGTAGGGATACCTTTTATTTCTGTACCAAATTTATCTTTTCCTTCTCCATGTATGTGTGTGTATTAAACAAGAACAGAGCATTCAAATTTCCAGATGATTATTTATTAATATATATGCAATTTAATCATGTCTAACAGGGCAGACCACTATGATGGTTCTAGTCTTGCTTGGACAAGGTGATAATTCAAGATGCATGGGGATGTTGCTTAAAGTCTCTGAAAAAAATAGGATACTATATACACCTTTCAATTTTGTATCCATGAATTGTCTGAGCCAGGAGGCAGCTGTTAAAAGTAGGACATCAATAAGGAAAGACATCTGGAATGAGGGAGAAAAAAAGAAGTTAAGAGATAATGATCAAGACAAAGATAAATGGTATCGGGATAATTATTGCTCTACATTCTTTAAATGAAGTGTAGGGAAACAAAGCTAGCTACAGGGAAATTTATCCACCTAGAAACACACAGCAGCTTATTGCACAGTGAATAGATTTAAGCCTTGAGAAGACAGAGAGCTCATGTTTTGAATCCTAGATTTGCTACTTATAAATCCTTCCGACTTTTGGCAAGTTCTTCCAAATTTCATCATCTCTGTGTTCTCATCTGTAAAATGTATATATCTTGTGGGTGGTCATGAAGCCAAATGACTTTGAGTATATAATGGTCCTTTTGGAATTTGCAGTCATTTGAGCTCAATATATCCTAATTCCCTCCATTGCGCTCATCTTAGTATTTTAATTTCCAGTGTTCATGATGCTTGGGTTTGATATCCACAATACCCCTGTGAATAGTAAACTCATTTCTTTCAGATTCAGAAACTAGACTCCACATATATTTGCAGCATGATTTTGTATAAGGGCAACAATAATAATAGCTATATTAGTGTGGTATCTCCAGAGAAACAAAACCAAGATATATGTGTGTGTATGTATATGTATATATATACAAATATTAAGAAATTTATTATAGGTATTGCCTCATTCAACCATGGGGATTGGTAAGTCCACATTCCAAAAGACAGGCTTCAATTGGAAACTCTGATGAAAGTGACATTGATTTCCCCAGGAGAAACTGGCTGGCTGGCAGAGAGAGAGAAATTCTTCTTTCTGACTTTAGAAATCCTCAGTTCTGGCTTTAAGACCTCTAACTGATTGGATGAGGAGACTCCCCTATTTGCTGAGAATAATCTCCTTTGTTGATTGTAATTGTAATCAGCCATAAATGTATTCAACTGACTATCATGCAAATATCTCTATGAAATATCTTCAGTAAAAAATCAAGCCAGAGCTTGCTTGACTGAACAATTATACACAATAACCTAGCCATGTTGACACATAAACTTAACCATCACTAGAGCTAATATTTATTAAGCATGCATATGTTAGGCAATATAGTAAGCCCTATTTTTACCACAATCCTATGTTATATGCTCTTGTTTTCTCCATTTAACATGAAATTAAACCAAGGTTCATATAAAATTTAAGTAATTTTCCCCCAAGTTCATATTACCAGTATGTATTAGAGCAACAAACCCTGGGCTATTTTGTCCCCCAAACTCAATTATATTTGTCTTACTGCAGGGACAAAAGTGATTTTGTTAGTATTACTAATAGCATCCTTATTGCAGGGATGAAAGTGTTTTTGCTAGTGTTACTAATAACAATAATTCCACTATTGTACAGAACTCAATTTTTTATAAAATGTTTTCAGATATGCATATCATATTCCTACAATCTTGTAAGGGAGATATGGTTCATGTTATTTTTTGGCTCAGATGTTTGTAACCTTAATTTTTGCAGGTAAAGAAATAGCGACTCAGATAAGTGAAGTCATTGTCCAAGATTGTCAAGTAACTGGGACACAGCCTCAGTGAGCTGAAGCTGGCTCCTGCTGCTGTTGAGAGTCAAATGTGCATATCTGTTCCCAGCTTTGCATTCATTGACCTCGTGTTGGGATCTTGATATTGGCCAAGTTGGAAAAATTACACCAAGGAAATTGACAAATACCACAAATCAGGGCTTTCTCCCTCCAAAGAGCTGACGCACCAGGACATCATGCGCTTGGTCACTTGAGAACGGCATTGCAAACTAACAGCACAGAAAGAATGATCTCTTTCCAGTGGCCTCTTTCTTCATTGGAGTTAATGTGATTGTAATTGTGTGTGTATATGTGTGTATTAGTTAATGTCGATGTACCCATCCACAGTTCCTCCTCACCAGACAGTAATGTCCAAGAAGGTATGAATTATATCTATTTTCCCCCAAGAGACATCAAATTCTTACTGTAATATTTTAGTTCTATAGGCATTTAAAGAATATGTTTTGAAAGAATGTGTAACATTTTATTGGGAATAAATATTGTCTATACATTTACAGTGTTATAAATTTCAAATTCCTTAGTTATAGGCTCCATAATATAATTTTTAACTCTTTGTTTAAACAAAAATGAGAATTAAGCTTCTAAAAGAGGTTCTACTACAGCATAGAAACATCTACTCTCATATCTAGATGAGAACTTTGAGGTGATTTAGTCTAATTCCTCACTGAAGACAAAAGTAACCTCTTGAGCATGGGTTGGTAAACTATGGCCAATGGGACAAATCTGGCCCTCTGCTTGTTTCTGTATGGCCCTATAACCAAGAATGATTTTTATATTTTTAAATGGCTAAAAAATCAAAAGAGGAGTAACAATTTGTACCATATGAAAATTATATGATATTCAAATGTCAATATCCATAAATAGAGTTGTAATGGAACATAGACAAATTTATTCAGTTATATATCGCCTATGGCTGCTTTCATACTACAACCGTAGGGTTGTTGCAGAGACTCTATGACTCACAAAGCCTATATGGCCATTTACAGAGAAAGTTTGCTAAAACATACTTTAGAGCATCAGCCCCCTGTTGAACTGCTTTCAGTGTTGGTGAGTTAATTTCCAAAGGTAAGACAGCTGAATTGTAATAAATAATTTCCTTTTATTGGACTAAAATATGGCTCCCTTCATATTTTACTAACATGGCTGTAGATTACAGTGGGGTGAGAGCTAAGTCTCTGGAGCCAATGACTTAGTTGGAATCCTGGCACTGCTCTGCAGTAGCTGCGTGCCTTCAAACAGTTTATCTTTCTCTGGTGTATCAACCTACATCTTAGAATTGGTATGGATGTGAAATTGAAGTAAATATAGGTAGAACACTTAACACAGTGCCTGGCCTAGTGTAAGTACTCCATAAATGTGAATACAATTATTTTATCATCTTGAGCTTCCTTGAGTCGGTGAACCCATTATGTAAATTCCAAGAAATAATCCTTTTAGTATTTAAAGACACTTTACATGTTCCCAGACAACAACCTTTACATCTTAAGTCTTTATTTTCTATGCTAAAATTTCTGTTTATACTACCTTGATTTTCAACACAACAATCTCATAATTGCCTTCAATGGGCTATACCCTAGTTCAGATAATCTGATTGAGTCCAGGTGTTGGATTCAGGTAGCTCTTCAGGAACCTTAAAATCATATGCAGCTCCTTATACATAGGTATACAAATGTTTTTTTTTCTGGGGAAAGGATCAATAACTTTTATTATATTTACCATTATGTCTCTGACTCCCAACAGTTAGAT
>JAQZBX010009514.1:20719-46087 GCA_029593785.1 Cabassous unicinctus | reverse complement strand
ATTTTACTGCAAATTGCCTTATGAAATATCGATGTGCTTAGGCCACTTCTTCACCATCTGCATTTATATAGTCAGGGAATAACAATGTTAGCATTAACTTAATCAGAACAAAGTCAGTATGCCTAAACCAATCATTTGAGAGCCTCAAAGAGCAGATATGAGTGGTTTTGGGTTTTTCATTCCTATGAGTTCTCCATACCATTCATTGGACCATCTCTTTTCATATAAATTATATGATATATATATATATCAGAAAGTTGATGTCCCTCTCCCAATAAATAATTCAGGTTTGTATTTTTCAAATTTTAGTTAGCCAAGAAGAAACATCCAGTGTATCCAGGACAAAAAATTAGGCATCATCAACTAATGTGATATGCGCCAATTGGTGACCACCATGGGTCCCTGAGCTGGTGAGGATTTCCTTTTAGCTTCTCTCCCCCCACACCTTAATGCACCTCTGCGCTTGTCCCTTCTCCATGATTTCCAGGTGCCCAGTCCTCTCACACAGCCCTCAGGCCACCCACAGACCTCCCTAGTAGAGTCTCCTGAGGGTCTACCCTCCCTGTGCTCCAGAATTCTTCATTTTCTTACTATCACTCTCCCTGCAAGAAAAATAAATTCCTTGATATACTCACTTGGAGTTATTCACCTGAGTTGCCAACCTCTGAAATCAACTGGATCTTTGGGGTAAGCGTTATCGTTCTACGTTGGTTTACTTATGAACGGGACACTTTTGCATTGAGGTATTGTCACTTTCACAGTGGGTTGGTGATTCCTTTGATATAGACCATGCTTGAACCATGGTGTTTGGAAATAAAGTAAAAAAAATTTCTCCTTTCATTCTTAAAATTAAAACTTTAAAAGTGGTTCAAAAATTAATGGTTTGGCCACTGTTGTAGGGAATAGTCTGTGCCTGCATGAGTCCTCTGCAATATGGAATGGTGAATTTCCATGTGTCTCTCTGTCCCTTTTGAATGCAGAAACTTGAGATCGTCCCGTGAGTTTAAAATTCATATTTCTTAATAATCAAATTCCTATCTAAAGACATCTAACTGAATTGTGGGAACTTGGCTTATGGAGTAATACTTTTTACTAATAAAAGGAAGAAATATCCTACAAATCAGTTTCAAATAAATTTACCTCGTGTAGTTGTCATCTCTGCAGGAAAAAAGAATGTTTTAACAACCTTTGTCTTCAAATTTAGCATATATCTATCCTTTAACATTAATGTAGCTTTGGTAATCACCAAAATATATTTAAATTACCAAATTGGCGTTATGCTTTCTTTGGATTTATATTTTTAAAAATTGATAACAGTAATTTAAAAAGTTAAACTTGGTGCCAGAAAAACATTTTGTTTCCCCAAATGGTCATGCCCACCCATTTTACAACTTGAAAATATATAGCTTCAGGTATGAGTGTTGAGGTCTAAATTCTTAAGTGAGTTTACAGTCTTCTGAGAATTATAATAATACCTATCTTGAATTAGATAGCCATAGGAAATGAGAACAATTCAGGGATAGGAATTCCTTTGGGTTTCTTATCACACTTTTATGGATGATCTCACTTATTAAGAGGACTATCTGAGCACCTACTGTGTATATGGCAGTGTGCTAAACTCTGTGAATGAAGTGGAGAACAAGACAAATGTGGCTTTTGCCCTCCTGAAGTTTACATCCTAGGCAGGGCAAGGGACCCCACATACCATTAAGTTTTGGGGAAGGGAAGTAGAGAGCAGGGAGAAGAGCTCAGAGAAGGCTCCTCTGAGTCTTTCAGTATAACGCCCCTGTTTCTTAAAAGCTCCAGGCATCTTCTGCTCTTGGGAGCTTTGCACCTGCTGCTTTTTAAACCTGGGAAGCTTTCCTCCCCCATGCACCTAGTTAACTCCTTCTCCATCAGATATTGACTTAAACATCACTTCCCCAGCTTCTTGAACCCACACACACAGATTCTAGAAATGGATTCTGAATATAGAAGGTCTGGGGTGGAAAAGAGAAATCTGAATTTTCAATAAGGGCTTCAGGTGATCCTGACACAGAAACCAGAAGGGGGAACCCTAAAACAAGAAAGGACTGTTGTCTCGTTTGGTGAGATAGTCAGGGCCCAGAGTAAGGTTGATAGTGATGAGAAAAAAAAAGAACGAGGTGGAGATGAGAGATTCCACAAAGGTTACTAAGTATTTACTCTCCTTGGCCTTGTCACAGTTAATAAATAATTCCAAAAGTTTAAGCCTGGATAGTGCTTCTACCACAGGTAAGACATTGGAATGCCAGGGAAGAATGAGCCTTGAAGCTTGAGCATAGAAAATATATTGTAAGCCAGTGTTGTCAAAAACAGAAATATATACAAGTTACGTGTCATTTTAAATTTTCTAGGAGCCAAATTTAAAAAAGCAAAAAGGAACAGGTAATAGTAATTTTTTTATGAACATTCATAGCAGCTTTATTCATAATAGAAAAAACCTGAAATCAGCCTAGATGTCTTCAGCAGATGAATGGGTGTATTAGTCAGCCAAAGGGGTGCTGATGCAAAGTACCAGAAATTTGTTGCCATTTGTAAAGGTTATTTATTTGGGTAGTAGCTTACAGTCACAAGGCCCTAAAGCATAAGTTACTTCCCTCACCAAAGTCTGTTGCCACATGTTGGATCAAGATGTCTGCCAGCCTTTGCAAAGTTTCAGCCTTCCTCTTCCTCCTCCTCCTAAGGCTCCATGGTCCCAGCGCCTTCCTTTCTCAGCTGTAGGTTACCATAAGGCTTGTCTTTCTCCCCGGGGCTTGTTTCTCTCCAGGCTCAGCTGCTCTGCTCTCTCCACAAGGCCAGCTGTAAGCTATCAGGTGAATGGCTCATCTGTCTTCCCAGGGCCTCTGCCGAGTCTAATGGGACCTTCTCTCTTTCCTCATGTATCTGCTTCTCTGTGTGTTTCCTTCCTGGGGCTCCAGCATCAAAACTCCAACTCTCTCCTTTGCCATGTTGTTTTCCCTGTGAATCCCTGCCTACCAAGGGTGCAGGGATTCAGTGTCCTACTGATGTGGCCCAATCAAAGCCCTAATCATAATTTAATCAAGTAAAAGTGAAACCTCTGAAGTTAATACAATCTAATCTGCCCAGAGGAACAGACTAGTTTACAAACAATCCAATATCTATTTTTGGAATTCATAAACAATATCAAACTGCTATAATAGGTAATAATAGTCTTAATAATATACTTTACTTAACCCATTGTGTCCAAAATATGATCATTTCAACCAATAATCGGTATACAATATTATCAATGATGTGTATTTTATATACTTTTTTAGTACTAAGCCTTCCAAATCCCAGGTATACTGTACACTTAAAGGACATCTCAATCCAAATGCTACATTTTCAAAGGTTTGAGCTAAATGAAGTCCTACCCAAACAAAAAAAGTATAAAATATTTTCTCCATTGCTTCAGTTTTTAAATGTAAATGAAAATTAATTAAATTAAATTAAAAGTTTAGTTCCTCAGTCACCTTAGCTCACATTTCAAGTGCTCAATAGCCATTTGGGGATAACGTCACAACTCTTTCTCACCTCTCTCCATGTTCAGAAATAGTTGTACCTCGCTGAGGATGTGGTTTCAATTTTGAATTACAGATTTTTAAACAACCATTTTAAGGTGGCGATTCAGGCCATGAGGAGTTAATCTAACCTAGGTCAGTTATTTTTATCAGCTGTTTTAAGAAAAAAAAAAAAAAAGGAAAAGTGGGGGTAAATGTTTGCAGCTCTGTAGGGTGGCTGGTGCTTTGTGTCAGCTCAGTAACTCAGTTCGTACCACCTGATAGGTCTTTGGAGTGAGCAAGTAATGAACAAGTGAAAACACCTAACATGGAGCATAAAGAAATGAATAAACATTTTATGTAGCATAAATGCTTTTGAAATTCTGGAAAATAAAGCCCTTTTCTCATTTTCCATCAATCATCTACCTAATGTAAAATCCTTGAAAAAAATATACTACTTAAGCTCCAACTGAAATCTGAGAGGAACTCTGAGACAGTTTTCTAAAGCAAAGTCAATAACTCGGAGTTTGTTTTGGTTGCAGCACCTACACCTTGAGAAGAGATTGCTAATTTATGGAGTACTGTTTACTGGTTACTCTTTTTTCCAGTGTTAAGAAAGCTTAGTGACATTTTCTCTCCCTGATGTCTTTATTCCCCAAATGACTTAAATTCTCTAGTGGTGCTGAGTGTGATGAGAAAGTAACTGATGGGCCTTTGCTGATTTCCTCTATACATACTCAGTGGCTACATAAACCCATTACAAACTATTCTGCCTCATTTCTATTGTGCTTTTCCATTTTTATTCATCACCGGGTGTGACCACTTGAAACTTAGAAGCCACTTGTTCAGTTCAGAAATGTGGGCATTTTAAAGTCCTTGTCTCCTTAGGACTCAGATTAGAAACTTGAAATTTGGCAGATCAGCAAATGGATGCACAATATTTGAGTTAGTGATGTATATTTTCAAGGGACTTTTAAAACCTGAGTGCAAGATTCTGTCACATGTTCATATGTAGTCATGCTACAGTCTGTATCTTAAAGGCAAATTTATAGCACAGTATATTTGATCTGTCACTTTTGCTTTCCCCAATACATCTTCAGAGAGAACCTTTGCAAATACGTTCCATAAAATGACGCACTTGGTTTCCCAGAGGAGACGTTGCCCAGGAGACTGCGGTCTCAGGTGTGAGATGAAGGTTGTAGGAGGATTTTCAGGATACTTCTTCTTTAGGCTCGGGGAGATAGGGAAGAAGTGGAAGTGATCTTTGATGGTGAAGAAACACTTAATCCATTGTTGAGTACCACAGTATAGTCCCTATCAAAGATTGGCCAGGCTTAAACAAGCAAGCAAATATTTTCTTCTCTGAAGCCAGTTCAATACATAGAAAGGCAGGGACTGGAAATCACATAGGCTGTCCTCTCCCTCTGTATATTTGGATCTTTGTTGCAAATCAAGATGCTTTGTTCGTCTAATATATTCAACAGGATTAAGCAGCTACCCCATGCCAGGCACTGCTTTAGCATGGTGGTATCACAGTGAACAAAATGGATGCCCTCCTGAAGCTTGTGTTCTAGTAGGGAGAATCAGACTGAAATCAAATATACACGAACAATACTCAATCTAATTTCGGAGAGCTATGAAGAAAGGCAAAGCAAGCTAACAGAGATGGAGAAGGTGACAGAATCTGCTATTTTAAAAGGTGTAGTCAGGGTGGGTACCTCTGTGGTGGAGAATTTTGACCAGAGACCTGAGTGAAGTGAAGGAGCAAGTGTGTTCTAGGCAGAGGGAGTAGCAAGTGCAAAGGCCCTGAGGTAGCATGGTAGGGAGGGCACCCCAGGGGCAGGGTGGTGGTGGGGAGTAGGAGGTGAGATTGAAGAGGTAGCCAGGGGCCCTATACTGTGGAGCCTTGTAGAGAGTTCTGGGAAGCCATTGGAGCATTTACGCTTCATTTGTACTTAACCTTTTTTGGGTCATGGACTTCTTTGGCAGTCTGGTGAAGCCTGAACCCATTGCAGAATAATTGTTTTAAGTGCATAAAATACTGGTTGGCAAAGAAACCAATTATATGGGAATGTTTAGATTAAGGGACACATGCTCTGCTTTACATCATTTCCAAAGAGTCGTTCTGACTGCTGTAGGGAGAATTGACTGTAGGAACCAAGAATGGAAGTACTGAGGTGACTGAGAGACCATGCAGTCTCTGGGCGTGAGATGGCAGGCTTGGAATAAGGCTGCTCTCACTGGTGGGCCGTGGTCTCTGAAGTAGGGTTGTGCCAGACAATCTGTTAGAGTGCAAGAAGAGAATTTTAATATTTTTATTTGCATTTAATTTGCCCTCATTCTTTTTTATTTTTACATTGAATGCATGTTGTGTGGGTTATAGAGTAAGATATTAGTACCTTTATATACTTCATTAATAAATCTACATATATTGGAGGTACATGCTCCAATATATGAGAGGGTGTTTTGATCAATCAAATTTGATGATCGCAATGGAGGGAAAGTCAACCTGTAAGAAACTATAAAATGCTGCATTGGTTTAAACCACATTCTATTTCAGAGACCATTGTGTGGGAAAGTATGAATTCTTGCCGTGGTTCAGTTTTGCTAAGTGTCAGTTATGTTTGTCAAACAGCCTTAACTTTCTTTAAGAGCCTTCGTATGACTCTAAGTCTGCTTAGCCTGATTCGATGTACAGTTACCTCTGAGGTGGCATGCACTCCCTCAGCGAAACAGGTTTGCTGGGATTACTGCCAGACAGAAAAAGTAGTTCTTTATACACAGCCTAAAATGCACGAAGTTCTGAAGAATGTCCCCTACTTCTAGCATTTTGGAGAGGTGCGACCAGCCTCCCTCATCCGTCGCCTCTGTGATTTGGTTCTCTTTCATGCACCTTCTGGGTTAAGGCTCTCCCATTTGCGTGTCTCAAATAGCCTTCTCCACATCACTTTTGCCCACTCTTCTGAGGTGCAGCAAGCTAAATGATTTGCCTGATTATCAATGCAAATGCAGTAGGGTGTTGTGCAAGGGCACGACATCTGTGCGTTTGTTCTGCCCTTCTGATTTCTGAACTCTGCCTGTCTCGGGTGCTGCTCCGCCATTTGACTGAGTTCTTTCTTGGTTATTTTCAATCTCTTGCTAGTGCTTATTTGCAGAAATAGCAACTTGTAGGTAAACTAATCAGACACTGGAAAATTTCTTGATGAATCACTAAAATATGACTTTGCTAAAATATCATCCCTGCACAGAAGGGGCCTGTCCTGGGTGTTATTCTGTATAGCACCTAGCTGCAAGCAGGAAACAGTGCTAAGTGATAAGATTCAGAGTCAAGTCAAGATACCTGCAAGTTCTGTCTACACAGTGGCAAAGGGGCCTGGGCGAATTTGGCCACACAGCCACTAGAAGGACACAGAAATAACTACTGGATAGGTTCGTTGCTTGTGCCAGGAATTAACTAAGTGTCTACATCATTTGCTGGGAAATAAATAAATCTTTTTTATTATTTATCAAAATAAAAGAAAACAAAGCTAGTAAAAAAATAGCCAGCAAGGGTAGAACCAAACAGTTTGAAATGAAAAAAATGCTCAAAGACATCTACTTTCATCTCTTCTATTTTCTCTCTGTCCTTCCTGTGCCCTTCAGAATGTGGTTGCCTGTGATGGGCGGGTCAGTTCGATTGCACGATTGATTTGGAGGACTGGATGTCTCTGCTTGTTGCCGTAGAATTTTGTGGGATTTCCTAGGTTACTTGCTGCATTTGGGGTATGTTTGGTCCCCAAGGTTCCTAGGAACTTCCTCCTTTACTTGCATTTGAAGGCTTTTTGGGGTGGTGGGCATTTTGAATTTCTGAAGTCCAGGTGCCTTTCATGCCTCATTCTCTCTCTCTCTTTCTCTCTCTCTCTCTTTCTTTGTTCTGGTGCCAGCTTTCCACTTGAACTAACAGAGCCTCGTGGGTGATCAATGGGACTAGCTACCAACATGCCTCTGTGAGAAGGCACCTCTTTCTCCAATCCAGGGCATCTTATTTCCCCATCAGTGTCCCACTAACTTAGAGCAGACTTGAAACACTACTCAGTTTTTCTGATCCATTCCCTATCAATATACTGAAAAAAATATTTAAAACTTAAAAAGACTCTCTCTTTTCCAATATTTAGGTTGCCCATAATGACTCTAGACTTGGTTGGTCCAGGGCAGTGAGCTCTGAAATTTCTTGATAGCTATTTAGAATGATCTTGTGAGCAGCCCCTGCAAGCACAAGTGGGAGGAGAAGGAAAGAGAGTTCAAATTAATTGAATACTTACTCTGCACCAGGCTCAGGAAAGCGCACCCCTGTTTAACAGGTGAGGATGCCAAGACCTTAAGTCTACAATTAACTCAGGGAGAACCCAGGTGTGCTGACTCCAAAGTTTATGTGACACCTCCACTCTGCTAGCTTCTCTTTAGCAGCAGCATTCTAAAATTTCAGCTTTCAGAATCCAGAAGGTGAACTTTTAACAGTGCTCAGTGATTCATTTTTTTCCTGGTTTCCCACACTGAATGGGTTTCCTCCTGTGCTTTGAGGCCTCCTGTGTCCTCTTGGTTCTCTTGAAAAGAGCCACCCGTGTTTCTCATGCCTCTTCTCTCTGGAACTTACAGAGCAGTGGCGCACTAGGGCACCGATTTAATGAAATCAGATTTTCAGTCATGTTTGGTTTGATCTAGGTGTTACAAATAAAGAATTGTAGATGCTTTGTAGTCAGGTTTAAAGGGGAGGAAAAATATGGATGGGAGAAAATAGATCAAATATAGTATCTGGGCAATGTCTCCTTAAGTGCTGCCAAGTGAAGGTTTAGCTACTGAACATGGAGAAACAATGGGGCAGCTGGTTTTCCCTTAAAAGCAACACTCTGGCACCTAAGCATCCTGAAACTCTGGGGCTGGCCATTTGGTAGACCGTTCCTATGATGGTATTTATAATATTTACCAGTTATATGGGTTTTATATGTGCTCAGTACCATTCTAATTAATATATAATGTTTATGTGTATATATGTATATTCAATGTGTATATTAATTTATCCTCTCCAAATCCCTTTGAGGTACACACCATGATTGTCTCCGTTTTATAGAGATGAAAACGGAGGCACAGAGAGGTTTATTAACTTGCCCAAGGTTAGACGTTCGAGGGCAGAATGAGAAGCCGAGCCCAGGAGGACTGGCTTTGGGGCTTTCGGCCACCATGCAAACCTGCTTCGGCGTTACGGGGCTCAGTAACTCGCAGGTTTTAAAGGTTATTTTTCTTCTTAATTAGAACCGGCCCACTATACAGTTGTAAGGGTCAATATTTGTCATGTTTGGTAACATGCTGGGTTACAAATAGGTCTAGGGAAAAATCTTCTACTTTCTCTTACATATTCCCCATCTGCAGTTACTGTATGAGAAGGTCACTTGAGCACCGGTGCCCCGATCTCCTGCATATGGGCACCTTCCTTGTGGTGAAAGCCTTGCTCTACAAGTTGACTTGAACAATCTTTTATAATAGTGTCTCTCTCTCTAACATGAATTCTCTGGAGTCATTCGGTTATGGGCTTCCTAAGTAGGGCTTTCGTGACAGTATTCACTGCACTGCCAGGAATCTTCAGATGGTTTTGGTTTTCTCCCCTTTGCCACCTCCTGAAACTAGCCCTCGCCCGTGACTGTGCACTCACGTCTGCTGGAAGGAGCAGTGGTTCTGCGAGGCTGAGTTGCTGGCCCTGGCAGTCAGCTACCTGGCTACAGTTTGTGGTAGCAGAGAAGGGGAGAGAAGAGACTAAAAAGCCTGAACTGGTAAATTACTGTAGGTTCTGGAGAAAAATAGAATTAGAAGCATTTGTGGTTCAGATGAAAATAGCACATTTCCTTTCTGTTTGGCCTGTGGGAGTCAGAGTCCTCTGGGGATTAGAAAATAAATAAAAATTGATCCCTCACCAGTAGAAGTAAATGCTCTGACTCTGGGAACCAAAATGATAGCTCCAGATTTGAGGATCTTGCAAAACCACTAGGAAGGTGAAAAACACAGGAGGCTAAAAAGTTTTGAGTCAGGAAATATAGGCCTTCAAGAATGATTTCTGCAGCCCCTTTCCAAGCCTGACACCAGGCAGCAGAGCCTGAGCAGGTGTGAGGCCGTTCCGCGTCCATTGCTGACCAGCCATTCCATCTCTCCCTGCAGGTGAGAAGCCTTACAAGTGCTCGTGGGAAGGGTGTGAGTGGCGTTTTGCACGAAGCGATGAGCTCACGAGGCACTACAGGAAACACACAGGTGCAAAGCCCTTTAAATGCAACCACTGCGACAGGTAAAGGGACTTAGAAGCTGCTGGGATGGGGAGGGGAGATGGTGGAGTGGGTTGGAGGGTGGGCTGTATGTGTGCCCTTGGATTTGTCAAGAGAGTCTCCCATAGGTTCTCGGTCCTGGGAATGCCTTTTACTTCTCTATTGAGAGAATGAGGTTACCAATGAGATCAGGGTGCCCTCTTGCACGTCAAAGAGTTGAGAGGACGTCTCGGTTCAGGTACACAAATGTTTACTGAACACTTGCTTGGGCCAGGAACTGTGCCAGACCTTGGAATATAAGTGTCAATAAGACAGAGTTCTTTCCCTCAAGGAGGTGATTGTGACAGGTAATTTTAGTGTAATATGAAAAATAATAGGATAGAGAAGGGTCGCCTGTAGCTGCCTCCTCTCATCTTTTTATTAACATCAATACCACTTTCCCTCACTCTTAATAATATGAAAGAATAGAAAGCTTGTCTGATGGAAGGAAGAGCTAGTTACATGGCTTTTCTCTGAACATTATTAGAAGTGAATTTACTGAAGAGTTCCCATTCTTTGGGGGCCTGGACCATTCTTTCCCCCTTAAAAATAGGTACAAAGATGGTGAGGCTTTGAGAACTTATCCGATCATTCAATTGCAAACCTTCAGCATCTGATCGTGGCTGAAAGAGCACGTAGCAACAGATACTACCCAAGTAATAGTATCTGACAGCCTTGGCATTATCAACCAATAAACCCCAAAATGGAGACTCTGCAGGCCAAGGTGAAGGCAGGATTAGGTTTAGACATAATCAAATAATGGGCTTGCATCTGAGCTATGTTATCCTTCTAATCCTATTTCTGTGTTTAAAAGGAAGCTTAAGAAAATTAACCATCTTTTTAATGCAATACTAAAGGTCTCGGTTATGATGAGAAAAACGCTTCTAATATGATAAAAGCCCCTGAAAGCCTCAGGGTTCCCTGGCTTGGCCAGCACTCTCAGAATGGCAGGAGGGGGTATGCAGGATGTCAGCAGAGGCCTGGCTCTCCGGGGAGGAAATGCGATCGCTTTCCCATCCTGCCCCCGCCAGCCCTGGTGTCCCCGCACATCCAGCTCGCCAGGCTTCCTCTCCTGTCCTCCCGGAGTAGTGTGTGTTTGTTTGGAGAGCAGGAAGGAGTGGCCAAGTCTGGTGTGTGGCAGAGTTGGCCTGGTGCTCTGTTGAGATGCTTATAAAAGAGCATTTGTTTTTCCTCCTTTTTTCCCTTTCTTCCTGAAGAGGCTATTTTCTTCTTATCTTATTCTTTGAGAACTAAATAAAGACCCATGCCTCCTGGAGCTCCGAGATAATCTCCCAGCCCAGAGCTGAGGAAGTACGCTTCACTAGGCTATTGTCCCTCACTCTCTTGAAGTCCTGTTCCACTACCCCAGGAACACGACTCGTGTTCTCCTTCCTCCCTCTCACCTGGAAGTCCCTGAATCCATGGCTGGATCAATGGCTCATCTACAGGTTATACTTCAGTAATATTTCTCCTTCCTTGACATCGTCCTTTGACTTCCATCCTAAGCCCTTCTTGTCCACTCCTCTCTACCCTGGCTACTAATAAAGAACATTCCCTGATGTCAGCTGGGACAAAGATGACTCCTCTGTGAGTTGTAAAAGTGGGACAGCAGTAGGTACACACAAAAGTTGCCCACTGAAGGCTGGTGTCTTCGTTTTTCGGGGCTGCTATGGCAAATACCACACACTTGTTGGCTTAAACTGGAGGAATTTATTGTCTCGCAGTTTTGGAGGCTAGAGGTCCAAAATCTAGGTCTCGACAGCTCGACCAGGCCATGCTTTCTCCCGGAGTCTGTAGCGTTCTGGTGCTGGCTTGCCACAATCCTTGGGGTTTCTCGGCTTGCGTCTCTGCCTCCGTCACATGGCGATCTGCCGCATTCTCTGGAGTATTCTGACTTCTGGCTTCCACTGACTTGGCTTCTATTTCCGTGTCCAATTTCCTATGCTAATAAGGACTTCAGCTATGTTGGCTTTAGGCCCACCCTCATTCAGTTTGGCCACACGGTAACTATTAGCAGCAACTTTCAAAGGTCCTATTTACAAAATGTGTTCACACCCACAGGGGGTTGGGACTTGACATATCTTTTGTGGGAGACAAGATTCAATCCCCAACAGCTGGTGAGATTATTACTTTGAGACTGTGAGTAGTGCATTATTGGTTGCCATAATCCTTGGAAATGGACAAAGAGCTCTTAATGGAGATATAGCCAGAGTAGGTATTTCTCTCTCAAATCATCTAACTTATTGAGGACTTTACACCCTTCCAGGAGTTTGGTATGTAAAGATAAGATCTGGCCATTTATATGGCTTACAAGAACTATTACAAACCAACTGGGTATTTCAGTGAAGGGGATGGCAGAGACAGGTAATTTGGTTAGTCTTTTGCTTTCTTTTCTTCATCAAACTATACCATGGTTTCTGGAATTAGAATTTGTTCCATCTACTCAGCAAATTTCTGTGATGTGGTATTTGGGGAGATTGTGGGTTGATCACATTCCTGCAGCATAGGCCAAGAGTGAGTGTGTTTTCAACAACGTTGGCCCTGAGGGTTTGGACTCTCATAGTGTCTCATGGCAGGCAGCACCTTGGCCTCCAATCTCAGGGATTGTGCTAAGAGTACAGCAGGGCTGGAAGGCGGCATGGGGAGTTGGAATGGCCCCAAAGCAATTGAAAGGAAAACCCGGAGTGGCCGGGGTATGGGCATTTCTCAGGAGACTTTCACCTTCAGAAACAGAGGCTATCTGTGGCCCTGAGCAGAACACTGCATCCTACAGGCAATGTGGTATGTCTGAGCACAAGAAACCTGCCTCTCCTCCTGTTGCTTTAAATTTGAATATTCAGTCTACCCTATTTAAAGGCTAGGCTAGGATTTGGGTTTCCTCTGCTTTAAAGCATGTATCAAGTCTAACTTATGCTTTTATTTTGCCCATGAGGTAGTTAAAAAAAATGAGTTCTTGGGGGCCAAAATATAAAATTGTTAGATGTCACAGGAAGTCTGTATTTCTGGCTCTGGAGAAACCGGAGGAACTGGCAACAGTGGGCTCACATTCCCACGTGCCTATAGTTTGTTGGAGCCGAATAGCAATTACTACCCATTTTTGATGGCCATGTGATCACTAGTTTCCTACTGTACTCACCGCTCCCCATAGTTTTCCCAATGTGATGGAAGACCCTAAGTTGCCAAGGATCATCACACTCACTCTGTTGTTTCCTCTTACAGAAGAGCAATATTTCTTTGTACCCAGGGCTTATGAAAAGTAGGAACAGATAGTCCAAGAATGCTGTACGCTTCTTACGCTTGGCCCACTTCACTCCTTTATTTCACCGCCTGGCTCCAGCAGCTGGGTTTTGTGACCTCTGGCTTCAGGGCTGCATTGGATGAAAAGCAAAAAAGAGGCTGTGCCATTTCCTAACTATCAGATGGAATAGTGCAGCCCACTGAGTGCCCAGTCGCTAGAGGGATGCGTCTTGTTTCTCAGCCCATAGCTGCTGTTGGCAAATGGCTTTGCTTCTGATGCTGGTAATCCGCAGGCCGTTGTCCCACTGACTCAGCGGTTTAGAGGAAGAGGGGGCATTTTGATCTTTAAGTCAGCCTACTTGTGTGTAGTAAGAAATGCCAGCCAGCATCTAGCCTTTCGGTCCCCTGCAGGACTGCTGTTGGCTTTGGCAGCCGCATGCCTTTATACCCATGTGACTTTAATGCCTTCTTTCCAAGCGAGGCAAGTGACTGTGGGGGTGTGCCTGGTTCTCTGTGATCCTCCAGTTTAATCATGAAGGACCTTCTTCCGTAAGGTCGTCTGGCTGCTGTATAGTTATAAATACCCTCTGGGGGTATATTACCCTTAGAATGATTTGAGTCTGCATTTCTAGATGCTGCATTTTATCTGTTACCTTTTAGTGTTCGTTCCTATGTGGAGCTCAGTAAGTATAAATTAATAAATATAAATTAATCATGACTGAGTATTTTGCCACTATATTGAATTTAAATAAAAACCTCAATGGTGAGGGATATGGTCTAATTCTAAGCATCATCTACTTCTTAGAGTTGGAACAAATAATGATGCTAGTTTGATTCAGCAGGGGTGCAATTACATTTCATTCTGTGTTAAAGATTTGATTTGTTTTTTTTTTCACTTTTCTTTTTTCCTGAAAGAATTCAGAGGGTAAAGGCAGATGCTTGCGTATCTATTGCCAGGCACCTCATACAGAGGAGGCAATGGGAAAAGGCAGACTGAAAATCTGGAACCCACATATTCCTGAGTGGCCATTCAGAATGAAGTTCTGCACGAAAAATGCTATTTTCCTGTTAAATTCCCCTTTTATGAAAAGGAAAGGAGAGGGCTTTTGTCCACCTCTAGGGCCTCGGCTTCACTTCTCACCGTCGGAGTTCTCACAGGTCCTTACCGCCCAGGCCCTGCCAGCTTACATGCTTTGTTTCCTATTTGTTGCCAGGACAAATCACCACACATTCAGTGACTTAAAACAACACAAATTTATTATATTACAATTCGGCAGGGGATTCTAGGGGAGAAGCTGCTTCCTTGCCTTTTCTAGCTTCTAGAGGCTGCTGCATTCCTTGGCTTATGGTTCCTTCCTCCATCTTCAGAGCCAGCAGCTTTAGGACGTGTCCTTCTCATGCTGCCACTTCTCTCGAGTCTCTCTTTCAAGTCCTCTTCCATTCTTAAGGACCTGTGTGATTATACTGGGCCCACTTGGATAATTCAAGCTAATCCCCCTATTTGAAGGTCAGCTGCTTAGCAACCTTAATTCCCTTTTGCCATGGAGCCTAACACAGTCATAAGTTCTGAGGGTTCAGATGTGGACATTTTGGGGGGCTGTTGTTCTGCCTTCTACAACCCTCTTAAATTGACAGCTCAGCTCTCCCTTCTTCTCAGCTTAAAAATTATGTGTGGCTAAATGCATAGACTCTGGAGTCAGACTAACTGGGTTCAAATCTCAGCTTTGCTTCTTTCTGATGACGATCTCATCCGGTAATGGGGATAAGAATGGAATCTTCTTTATGGGGTTCTTGTAAGGATGTTAACTTTATAAAAGAAACAACTACAAGAAAGACCTTCCCAATTGGGACCTTTTTCTACACAGTTAGGATGAAGGAAGGAGGGAGAAGAGGAAGGAGGGAGGGAAATAGGGAAGTAGGAACAGAAGGAAAGAGAACAGGCAATTGGCCAATAGGACCTGTGTCCTGAGGGCAGGACAGAATTGTGCAAGTTACATATTACATTCCCTGCGGGCTGTAATGCTTTTTCTGTGTTCCAGGGCCACAAGTACTTACTTTTAAAGACATTTTATCACTGTTTTATAGCAAATCAAAACCTCTTTAGAGGAACTCTAAGGGATTATCTTAAGATCTTGGTTATACAAATTAAGGCCTGAAATAAGTGGGTGTAATTAGAATTGCTATTATTCACCATGTTATTGCATTAGAGTGTATTCTGCTGTTCCTTTCCCATTCTTAGGTGCTTTTCATTTTACCTTTGTTCAGTTTTACTTCATTTCCTGGAGGTTCTACCCTGCATGTGTACCTCCTTAAGAAATGTATACAAACAAGGGTGTGGAGAATGTAGGGGTCCAGGGAAAGGGTGGGCTGTTTGTTTTAAGAAAGAACAAGCCCAAGGAAATCCTGCACTGAACAGGAAACCTTGCTAGTGTGAGCAGGATAGCTTGCTAACATCCCAACAAGAGTTTTGGATGGTAGGGGTGCCTCGGACCTCAGTGGAACCCGGGAACTTTCTCATAGGTAGGAGAATAGCCAGTTTTTAGAGAAGGATCCCAAGGGAGAGCACCCACCAACAACCACTAAGAATGGCTCCTAGAGTTTTAGCTACAACCTTAGATTGCAGGCTGTGGGGACATAGACATGTCCACCCAGTTATAAGATACAGAAACTTGACTCAGGCTGGGGTCTTAGCTCCAAAGGAGATTTGTTAGCTCAGGTTACTAAGAAGAACAGAATTATATTTGTCTTTAGGCTTGGCTAGATCCAGGTTCTCAGGTGTTGTCACCAGGACTCTTTCTCTTTTTCTGTCCTCTGGCTCTGCTTTTTCTCTGCTGACTTCATTCTCAAGCGGCTCTTTCCTAATTGGCAATACGCACACCAGAGCTCCAAATTACATTTTGGCCATTTAGCAGCCCCCATGGAAAGAGAGCCTCTTGTCTTCCAGGAGTTTCATCAAATGCCCCACGATGGCTCTCATCGGCCTTTATGGGCCCTCTGACTGTCCCTTAGCAGATCAATATGTCCACAACTTCAGCCCCATACAACTGAGAACCCAGGAGGGTTGCTACCTAAGAGAAACCCAAATTGTGGTGCCAGAGGAAAGAGGAAGGAATAGAGATGGCCACCGCCTCTACTCCGAGGCTGAGGAAGGCACTCAGTGAGGGTCCTTGGGTACCAGGGAACAGTTCAAAAGAATGGACAGATCCAACAGATCTGCCGGGATCCTATTCCAAGTGTTTCCCTTACTGACTTTAGCCTTTATTTTCTAACCACAAAGGAGTGGTGGGGTGGTGGTGGTTAAATACTCAAACAATTACCGTGGAGGATGTTACTGTGGTAATATTGGGGAATCACTTGGAACAGTGCCTGCATATTATAACATACTTAATAAATGTGAGCTTCCTTATCCATTCATTTTCTTGTCTTGAATATAGAATGTCGTGTAGTCCCGTAGGTGTCACAGGTCACATTTCTGGGTTTTCACTGTAAAGCTCAGGGTTGGAACCTGGGTACTGAAATTTCAGAGTTCCACTGTTCAGTGATACAGGCTGTTCTTCACCGTCGTTACAGTATACCAGCATGGCGCATGTTGTCTCTAAAGCACTTTCATATTCATCTCTTTAACGATGGCAACTGCGATAATATTAGTTAACATTGACTAAGAGCTTACCATATGTCAGGCAATATTCAAAAGTCTTTACATAGATCATCCCATTTAATCCTCATCACCAACCGAGGAGTTAAGTGCTTTAATTATCCCCATTTTACTGGGGAGGAATTAAGGCACAGAGAGGAAAAGTGCTCCAAGTCACACAGCTATTGGATGAGCTGGGATTTGAATCCAGGCAGCCTAACTCAGAGCTGACCTTCCTCCCAGCACTCTGCTTCTGTTTCTCAGCACCTGTAGACTATCTTCAGAGTAGGCTTAGTCATTTTCTAAGGGGTGATGGAAGTTGAGCTCTTTTACCTGAACCTCTCTCATATCCTTGTTGTTGTTTATATTTCTAGGTGTTTCTCCAGGTCTGACCATCTTGCCCTCCATATGAAGAGACATATCTAAAAATCCTAAAGGCCAGAATTGCCATGGCATCGGCTGTTGCTGAAGGAAACGCCGTGAGGCAGGGGGCTGGACTTCAGGCGGGGCCCCATTGCCTCGCAGAAGAAAGTTCTCACTTATAAACCTCCGTGTACACACACACACACACACACACACACACACACGCTCACATGCAGACACACGTGCATGCTGCCATGCACTCAACTCTATTTAAAATATATACGTCTATTCTTTATGCCTTGCCCTAGCCAGATGGTAGAAGATGAAGAAGAAGGAAACCAGGTGAACTCAGCAAGGCAGACTGGCTGCTTACTTCAGCACTATTGGAATTATTTCCTGCTGTTGCCAATGGAAATCAAAGAAAATGGATGCGACGTCTCTGCAGGTGGACGGCAGTAAGAGGGGCTTATTTAACTTGCTTCTCAGTGCAACTTGATAGGAGAATACCACATCTTAAAGTTGCATACGTGTAGCACTAACGTTTCTTTTTAAATAGTTGGGGGAAAATGACCTAGAAAACCAAATTGCAGTTTGGTAGCCAAAATTGGCTCTTGGTTTATTTGTCCTTTGTGTGTGAAAAGTCCTACTATTCCGTGCGTCAGACTTCCTCACAGAACTTGATTGGTTTTGGTTCTTCTTAGCACTATTGAGATCTTTCACATCAATACCAACGGCCTTAGCGGCGGCAGACTCTGGAGTGACACCTTACACCTTTCTGGCCTGCATTTCTCTAGACTTCACTCTCAAGGGAGGAGTTTTCTTTTCTTACTTTTTGACTCTTGCACACCATATGCACTAGGGATTCTGGAAACTTCTAGCATGACTGCAAAGTGGCCAAGAGAATAAAGTCCTTGATGATAAATCACAGTATATCCCTTGAGCCTCACCTTATTGCCAGTGCTAGATTTTTTCTTTTTAATCTCTCTGTTTTTGCTAATGGAAACTTGAAAAGCTTATTTGGAAGCTTAAATGTTTTATCTTTTCTCCATGGACTAAACCTCTCCAGGACTATCTCGGCACCTGGATGTCCAGCTCTCGAAGCAGCCAATCAGATGGGACATCACAGTTCTCTCATCCTCCTTGAGGCACGATGACCTCAGCTCGTAGTGATCAACCACTGTGTTGTGTGTCGTTGCTACCCTGTAACCAGTTACCGCATAGATGCCGCTAGTCTCAAAGGGCAGCTGCGCATTTAACCTAACTTTGGGTTATGATCTGACAAAAAGCCAAAAATATCACTCTTTCCAGGAGTGGGGAAAACTGAGGATGCCTCCCAAGTCTAGTGGCTTCACAAAACATCATCCTAACTTCCTCTCTCATGCCCACTGAGCTCACATTACCCCACTTGTTAAAATATACTTTTCCAAATGCCATTGTGGGAACGAAGGGTTGACATTTAAGGAAAGGGTGGAGGCACCTCTCTTGTGGTCTGTCTAAAGGAAAGACAAATTTTAATTTTTTTGGCTAGGCCCACCACGACTCGTGACCTAGAACACCTGGGCTCAACAGAGGCCTCACGTTTACTCTGCAAACTGACTTCAAGGGGATTGACATTCCTCACTTTCGATCCCCACACACACACCCAGTATCGGTATCTATCTACCCCCGTTCTTAGCTAGCTGGCACTGGCCTCAACTCCAAAGACTGCCTTTAGGACCATTAAATGGCCTATGCAAGCAAGCGGGGTGGTTATTAGGACAGATTGTATATTTTGTATATTCTGGGACCATCCCTTCGCGATATGTCTAAAAAACAAAATGGCATTTGGTCCACACTCGGTTGCTGCTCCTTCTTACCAGCTGGCTCCCCTCCTGCCCTCCTTTGACTGTTTGACTCATTGACTGTTAAAATGCCACCCCATACATATTTGGGATGCAAAACTGAAGTCTTTCAAAGGAAATAATAATATAAGAAACACAAACACTTATATGACAGAAACCTTCAAGATCCTTGGCATTTGGTTTGTCAGCTTTCTGCAACCTCTGAGTTCACTGAATTGTTGAAACTACTCGTCTAAGGGTAAAGGAGCCTCTTTATCACAAATGCTGTAGCTGCCAATTGGACACTTAGGGCATTTTGTGGTCTGGCCCTTTGAATTTTCTTTCTCTTTTTTAACTTTTGTTTTTTTTCAATTTAGACCAAAAAATAAAAAATAAAAAAACCACCACCAACAAAAAATGTAAAATACATACACACAAAATCTGCCCATTTGCCGGAGGAAATTATGTACATGTTAGTTGGAGGGTATTGAAAAAATCAGTTTTATTCCAAAGATTTAAAACTAGACATGACCTAGAAACAATTTCTGGAGCACTGCTAGCTGACAATCTTGTAGTTCTCTACTGCACTTGAGTGCATTTTGTGGCCAGTCCATCAGGGCGTACCATGGAATTATATTTGAATGTGTGGTGCATCTTTCTGGATGAAGGATGTGTAAAGGACCTTGAACCTCAGCTGTGTTAAACTGTAGAGCCTCCAGTCAGTGCACTAGATGAAACTTTAGACACCCTAGGTTTTGTTGGTTCCTTTATTTTCCTTTCTCTAGCAGCTTCCAGCATGAATGCATGCACACACCAGTGATGGCATTAGCCATGGCTGTCAAGATTTGCAAATGTTCTCTCCCAAGCTGGAGCTGCTCTCAAAATGCTATTATTAAGGGTTTATAATACTTAATTTAATTTTTGAACTGCCCAATGCAAGGCTCTATTAAAAAGAAAGTTAAAAAAAAAAAAAAAAGAATGCAAAAGAGTAATCATTGC
This sequence comes from Cabassous unicinctus, assembly GCA_029593785.1. Classification (NCBI taxonomy): domain Eukaryota; kingdom Metazoa; phylum Chordata; class Mammalia; order Cingulata; family Chlamyphoridae; genus Cabassous; species Cabassous unicinctus. The sequence continues at coordinate 26,187 of JAQZBX010009514.1, read as the reverse complement.
TTGTTTGCTCCCTGTTGTCATTTATGGTCTTGACAAGATCTCATTTGAATGTGGCAGAACAAAGGTCCTTTGGTCCTCATCAGTGTCTGAAATGTTTGGTAATTTCTCTCTTTTGTATCAGTGAGGTCCTTTGTAATCTGCTCCTGACCTTTCTCAGAGCAGGGCGCCCTGAAACGCCACGGTGGTGCTGGCTTGATTCAGAGTCATTTGCTGACCGTGGAATTTGGCCTGAGAATTTGGTGGGTGCTAAGTGTATGGCTTTGAAACTGTTTTTCTCTAGCCCGGATTGACCCCTGTGACCAATAACCAGTCCTAACGATGGGAGGACAGGGGTAACCCGATCATTTGGGAAGAGGATCTGTGATAAAATATCAGTCATCTCTGAGATGGCAAAGATGGTTGTGAGAGCCTGCTAGAGTCAACAGGGCTTTCAAAGAAATAACAGGAGGATACTTTGCTCTGCCAAGGACTGGTTATTTAAAACAGTGCTTTCATGGACATTTGAAACTCATTAAGCCCCTTTCTCATTGAAATTGTTACCTCTTAACATTCCAGGGGATCCCAAATTTGAAAGGAAAAACCTGGCATGGTGTTTCTTGTAGTTGTCCTTTCAAGCACGCTTTATTCCAGGGTTAAGAGTTTGATGTGTAGAAAAGAGTGTTTCTAAGCCATTGACAATTTTCTTTATTTCAAGTTATACTTCTTTCTCTTACCACATGGCTGTAAGTCAAAGACGTGGAAACCTGAAATTATAATGCTGCTCCTACTACTGGCCTCCTGCCCCACTAACATGTAATGCCTGGTGGTGATGAGTGGTGATGAGTATTATGTCCATAAAATTAGATGCTTGGATTCCATGACAAAGCTGCATTTTTTTAAATGGTCGAGACCCCAAAATGAACTTCATGTTGACCATTTTCTTCTCCTCGCTATGTGCTTTCCCTTGCGAAGCCCTTCAAATGCCCCTTTTCTCAATGCCATCTCCTCCCCTTCTCCACCTCCTATGCCCTCTTTACATCTTTGATTGCCTGATTATAACAGGGTAAAAAAGACAGCCAACCTCATGCATGATTAGCAGAACTGATTCCTATTTTTCAAAAAATCTTCTTTGAATCTGGAAGCCAAAGAAGATTTTTTAAGGACTTTCGTTTTGAATAAACGTGCAGATGATCCATGTCTATTTCCATCAAAGGGGCAATAAATGGGACTTTCATGGTAGCCCATTCAATACATTCAGAACCTTCTGCCTAGAGCCCCCATTCCCAAATTCTTTGGCAAAGCCAAAAGAAGTGAACTCAAACGGCAAGAATGGAAAAACCTGGTGATTAGTTTTAATGGTTCAAAATTAATTCCTCTGGGGAAGTCACTTCATAAAAGGTAAAATGCATTGAGCAAGTGCATTTGTCCTCTCTTTTGCATGAGTTGGTTTTGGGAGAAGGAAGAAGGTAGGGAAAGTCAGAGAGATGCAACATATCTTAACTATGAAAATCAAGTTCGTCCTCCCTCCCTCGCTCCCTCCGTCCCTCCCTCCCTTTCTCTTTCCCTTCTTCCCTCCCTTTCTTCCTTTTTAAAAAAATCTTACGAGGCCAGCTTTTCTGGCTATAATTTTGCACCCAGATCCTTGCCAAAGTGAAAAGTCAGTAAGTAGAACCTAATTAAAATGTACTTGTGGAAGCTTTCCCTTGCATTTCCTGGAAGTGACCTCCTAGAGCAGGGGTGGGAGCTGAAGGAGAGAACTCGCATTCTGGGTGTCTAGATTTAATTGGTAAACACGGTAATATCTAGTTTGAAAACTAGAGGGGCTGGCATGCGTATACATCTATGCCTCTTTGATGGCCTACCTTCCTCAATGAGGATCTTTGGGAACACTTGAGCTGGAACAACAAAAATGTGTCAAAGGAAGCAAAAGTTACTTGTAAATAATGTGACATCCATGACTAACTGCCTGAGGCTTCAGGGTTTTCTCTTGCTTTTAACACTCTTTTAAATCTCCTCTGTTGGTTCCTGATAAATCCCTGAAAAGTAGGGGTGGGAAGGAGAGGCTGCAATTAACTTGATGTGCATCCTTCCAATATAGTACTGTATTCTTCAGGTGTTTTGCATTTACTTATAGTCCTCGGGAAACAGGTATCAAAAATGGTGAGAGAAATCCTAGGCTGTCGCTTCACAAATATCCCAAACAAGATACTCTTTTCAAACAGGGCTCCCTCTCAGCGGCCTGAGGGGATGGTTGATATGTTCTTTGTTGGGGACTGTTTATACAATTTTTTTCAACTGTGAGCTTTGGAATCGTAAATTGCTTTGACTCCAGCTTCTGTCTACTGCCATAAAATGGACCCATGTCAGAATGAGGGTGGTATGTATACGCCAGACATGTGTGCATATGTACCTATTGTACCTTCGCAGAAGGAAATCAGTTAGGCTACCGACATTTTCGAGGAGTAGCCACCAGTGCCTAATCTCTTTTAGGGGGGATGGATGCTTATAATTGCCAGTATAGTGAAACCACACTGGGAGTTCCACATAAGGGGCGGGGCTATGGGTGGGGCGAGGGGACATTTTAATTCCATGCCTTTGGCCTGGAGGCAGAATGATTTCTGCGAATCTAGGTCCTGAAAGGCTCCTGGGCTCAATGGCTGGTCCTCAGATTTATGTTTTTTTTTTTCTTCCCAGCATGCATTTCCTATTTAAACCCAGACAAATTAATTTCCTTATCGTTCACTTCTGCTTCATTCCAGGGAGGAAAAATACACCTGTAATGGCCAAGATCTCCTTTCTAACACAGAGGCAAAAATAAATGTTTAATGGTTTTGAAGCCTCCCCTTTCTTTCCACAAAACCCCCAAACTCCTCTTCCCTTGTCACTCCCCACCCCACCCCCCAAAAAAACTCTTTCATCCTAGCCACCATAACTTTTTTTCCAAGTCTCTATTATCCTCTTAACAGTTGCTCGAAGAAATTTATTTTTGCACTACACATTTTCTTTTTGCCAGATGTGTCTAACAAGTGTGTCTAGAGAGACCTGCTCCCAGCCCCCTCCCTCCCCTCCCCCGGTCACATTCTCTCAGGCCTTCTCTGGTATTTATAATATATCACAGAAGTACCCAGTCTTATAGCCCTTGGTTATGCCTTTTTTTGACATTTTATTTTTTTTAAGCTTTTTATATATATATATATATAAATATATTACTTTGTCAAGTTTTTTTGCTGTACAAAAGTCTTAAGATTTAAAACTATTATTTGTATTATATGATGGTGGTATGTTAATGTTACAAAATTATTAATGAAGAAAAAATTTATTTTTGTTACTGGTCTGTTTCATAATTCTTTTTTAAATTGGTATATTGTAAGATATCTATGCAAAAAATGTTATGTGACGCATTTTTATTTAAGAATGTAATATGTGTAATAAACAGTAGAATGTGTTTGGCCTTGGAATGCCTTACTATATTTCTCCTTAGGTTATTTCACTGGGGAAAAAAATCCTCAAAGAGACAGAAATGGGTGTGTATATACCTCACGAGAGAGTTTTCCTTCTCAGAGAAAGAAAAGGAAGGTTGTATAGAGTCGTTTTCTTTGGGAGGCTGTTGGTTGTGTATGCATGTGTGTGTATGTGTGTGTTTTATGAGTTAATGAGGCAGTTCGGTGCCCAAATAAGAAGGGACACTGAAGGCAGTTTATATCTTGGGGGTAGGAAGCAAATGGGCGGAGTTTATGAAAAGCAGTATTTTCGAGTGAGGTGCATTATGGGGTAAGGAGAGGCTTACTGAAAGCAGTTTATTTGGTGAGAAAAGGAGGCAGTTTTCTCTGGCATGGTGTTAAGCAGCATATTAAGGGATACTTTGAGGCAGTGTGTGGCAGAGGAAAGAAGGGGAAAGGTAAGAGGGAATCATTTAGGTGGGGGGTGGGATGGATGATTTTTACAAAGTGGGAGGAGTTGGCTAGTTGTACTTCTACAGAAAGCGAGATGCAAAGAGAAGTGGCCTCATTCACTGAGAAGAGAGAGAGATGAAAGGTCCAGGGAAAATTCTCAGAACTGAAAAGAACGCTCCTTAAATCTACTCTTCCACACAGGACTTCCAGGAAAGAATATCAAAGTGAGGAGGAATGTAGAATCCAATTGGTATTATTATCTAGCATTCCTTGCCAGCGAGTCCCCAAGAAAAGTGGTGTCATTAACTAGAAACGATAAAACATGTGCCACTTACGTGGGATACAGGCCTGTGAAGCTTTACTTTCACACTTTGGCATAATGAAAGTGGCGACAATGGTGAATAATTTCTATCCTTAAATGAATCTGACAAGAGATTTTTCAAAAAAAGCTCACGTGAAAAATCCTGGCTAGAGTGGCTGAATTTGCTGCATTGGCACAGACATTGCTGTCTCTTTGACAGGAAGGCAGGTGTGGGAAGTGTGGCAGTGCGTCTGGAAAGGAATCTGAGTGATCACATCCTAGTCCTAAATAAAACCTAAGGTAAGGAGAAGAGTAAATGCAACAGCTTCCAGGAAGAAGTTTTTGAAAATTGTAAGTATCAGCTGCCACATCTCCTGAGCAGGAAGTGAGATGGGCATCTGGCAGCATAAAGTTGACTGACCAGAGGCTACATCATGCCACGGGCAACCCTGGCCTAGGAGTCTGCAGGCATGTCATCTAGTCCCTGGTCATTAAATTGCTTCATGACCAGGCAAGTAACGTATTTCTGAGAACTAAAATAATTTTACCTAGAAATTCCTGTGAGTGAGGAAGGATAAATGGATACTATAGTTTTGCAGTATTACTCAGAACAAGGCTAAGTATCCTGCTTACCTGACTTGTAGAAGGATATCTAATTGGAAATTTTAGGACAATCTGAATTGTTCTGAAATTTTAAGAGGAGAGGGTGGTACGTCTAATCTATTTGGCATAAGAAAATGAGACAGTTTACATAAGTGAATATTCTGGGAGACTGAAGCTTCCATATCTAATAAATAGCTTAATTTTTTTTAACATTTTTTTACAAGAGAAGTTGGGGTTTACAAAAAAATCATGCATAAAATAAAGTTCCCATATGCTACTCTATTATTAATTTCTTTCATTGCCGTGGTACATTTGTTACAACTGATGAAAGAACATTTTTATAATTGTACTATTAGCTATAGTCCATGGTTTACATTAGTGTTCACTGTGTTGTATGGTTCTATGGTTTTTGGGGTTTTTAAATACTTTTATTCTAATACCATATACAACCTGAAATTTCCCCCTTTGCACCAGATTCAAATATATAATTCAGTGCTGTTAATTACATATACCATTTTGGCTACCATCACCACCATCCATTACCACAACTTTTCTATCATCCCAAATGGAAATGCTATGCAATTTAAGCATTAACTCCCTATTCCCTACCCTATCTTGGCCCCTGGTAACCTATATTCTAGCTTCTGACTCTTTTGCTTAAAATATGTCTGAAAATATGTTGCCCATTTTAC
>JAQZBX010009514.1:0-20619 GCA_029593785.1 Cabassous unicinctus | reverse complement strand
AGTTTGATAACTTAAGAAGTATAAAAATACCTTTAATTCGAATCCAACAGGCAGGAGTTTAAAAGTGTAGCCTGGATATCCTAGGGGAGTAAAGTACATAAACCTTGTGACAGCCATAACCGGAGGTTCTGTATCCAATGGGGAATTCTGGGCTAATGGAAAGAAACTTGCAAAAAGCAGAGTTCAGTGGAATTGATAAATAATTTAGTATTTCCAGCTCATCTTCCCCTTATGAGCATAGGTTTATATGAGAAAATGGTTAAAACTTTTAACTGTAACAAGATTTTGAGGTTACTGGTGGGTGATGGTTTTATGGGTTATCCAGTATGAGCCAATTCACAATACCTTCTCTAACACTAAACATTTTATCCAAGCTATTAAAAACGATCAATAAAGACTGACTTGAACTTAACCTGTTACTTTTTCCCCCTAATTCTGCCTAATCTTAATATAGTTATACATACAATTACACTATACTTATAAATAATGAAATGGTGACAAAGAAAGTAACTAGAGGGCAGAAGAACAAGGCTCATGCTTGTGGAGCATCTTTCAATTCACAAACACTGTATTTGAGCTGTCCAACAATACTGTATAGTAACTGAATAGGGATTATTCATCACCATGACCCATTGCCTTCACAAATAGAAAGACTGGGGTTCAAAGAGTGTGCATGACTTTGTCAAGGCCCAGGGTACACAGTAAGAAGCAGAAATGATGCCCCTGGCAGCCAGTCCAGGGCACTCACTAAGCCTCTCTCTCTTCCATACCTAGGAGCTAAGGTGGTGCTTATGTGTGTCTCCAGCCATGACATCTCAAGTGGAAACACTGACATAGTCTCCCCATTTGGTCCCCATTAGTCACAGAAGGTGACCTATAATATAGATAAAACCAACCTATGTCAGAATTTGAAAGGATCTTTGAGATCTCTTGAGCAAACTGAGGCCCAGAGAAGTTGCAACTTGCTGAGGGTCATGCAGTACATCCTTCACAGAACAGTAGTCAACCCGGAGTTCTTGACATGCAGTAATGGTCCACTGGTCTTGCCAGTGTTTCTTAAACTTGAGTCTATTGAGTAGGACCTTCAAGATTCTTGTAATATCCTTTACATATACGTAATTAGTATTTTTCTTTAAACCGATCCACTTTTGAATATCTGTTTTAGTTCTGTCCTAAGCAAAAACTTTCTGGAAATCACTGGCTTGATAAACTAGTTATTTTCCTTTAAATAAATATTAAAATAAATATGTAACTCAAAATGAAACTGCTCATCTTCGTGTTGCATTCAAACACTCAATTTCCACTGGTGGTACTTGAGAGATACTGTTCTCGGCCATTCTCTAAAATCTATGCAGTACCATCTCTCTTTAGCTAATTATTTAGTCTCTATGATGCTCCTCAGAGCACAGTTCAAATTGAATCTAAAACTAAGTGCATGTGAAAATTTAATAAAGACTGATTTGATGACTGGGAAGTTACTTAAGGACTCAGAGGTCTCTTAGGAGAAAGAAGATAATGTGGCCTGTGAGTGAAGTGAATGTGCATTTTCTGCCTTCCTTTCCCATCCTCCAGACACCCATCTTCCCTCAGGGAAAGGCCTTCTCAGTGGGTGGGCTCACAGCCAGGTCATGCCATTATTCCCGGAATGGAGCCTGAGCCTTAGGTACTGACTGCACCAAAGAAATCTCATCGTTTCCAATCACCAGTGAATGCCCAGAGACTCTAATGCATGCTCTGGGGCATAGCTTCAAAATGTGCTCACCTACATGGTATGTTTCTGGTATACCCAGATCACCACCTACACACACACACACACACACACACACACACACACACACACATACCGCATTCCCCCAATTTTTCCAGCCAGTTTCCAAACACCTAATATTCTACTACTAACTTATTTTTTTCTTGCCTGACTTCTTTTCTTTTAAACTACAACTAGTCAGGAAGAGGTAACTCTTTATGCCTTATCCATAATGGGCACCTTAATGTAAATAAGTGAACTCCATCATTTTACATGAAAAAGTGCAGGGAGAATGATGGGGATTATGGATAGAAATACGGGGCCCACTTTGGGGTTCAAGGGATGGGCAGGACAAGCAGACAGGCAGGTAGTTTATTGTTCATCACTGCAGAACCACAGGACAGTCAAGTGACCTCATAAAGAAGCAGAAGCAATATTTTGTTGCCACCAAAGTGATCTAAATGAGAGTCTAAAAGGACCTAGGTCTGCATAGCTTATCACCGGGAAGCCAAAAGTGGCCTCTAGTTAGATGATAATGATTATGACAGATCTGATGTTGCAGGGCCTGATTCTATTTTCTTGTCCTGAGAAGAAAATCAACAGTCCTTTTATAATGGTGGGGATATACTTGAGTTACTGGGAATAAATTTAATGGGTCATCATTTGAGAACTGTAAATAGCATCAGAGTCAAAGTAATGGTGATAGAGTTTCTGCAACTCAACTATGTTTTTGGGGTTAAGTTTGCAGACTGTTCTGAAAAAGACATGAGTTGGGATTTTAGGACTGCTAGTTGAAGAACCCAGTGTATACGAAATGAAAACCTGATCTTATTTACATGTTCTAGTAAATTCACGGAAACAAAGACCAAGAGATTTTTCACTCCAAAACCGTAAATGAGTTGACTCAGTGTCAAATTTGTTGCAAAATTATTTCCCGTCCCTACTTATAAAGACCTAATTACACTCTAAGGTATGTAGTATATGATGATAGTCTTAATGAACAGATAAAATGTGGAACTTGTCTTTGGTTCTAGGAATTTTTAACACCTTTCTGCTCCCAATCTTGTTTTTTTTATCCTTCGTTTTTCTTCCCGTTTATTCCTTCGTTCCTCTCTTGTTTTCTCCCTCCTCTCTACCTCCTGGTTTTAGCAAAAGTCCTTGTGAGGAACTGGCCTCAGCCCCCAGTGTTGCCTTTATGTCTTCCCACTCCTCTTCTCTGTGCCTTTACAGTGTCCCTGTCTTCCAGCTTCAGGGTGTTCATTTTTTTGGCCTGAGGATGGTACTAGTAAGAGAAGGATCTTGGTTGTTTTCCTGGTTTCCTTAGGTAGAGTTAGTAGGATGATGTGGAGGATTCCCACACATCTTCAACATTGTGACACACCAGGGCAGTGTGTCAGTCCCTTGGGCTGCAGTTTGTGTAAGATGTGTCGGCCACATGCATACTCATTGGAATTCTTCATAACAAGACACTGAGCAATAATTAAGTAAAAATAATAAGATGAAAAAAAGTCTGAGAGTCAGCATTATAAAATATCAAATATAATCTTTCTCCCTTAACCCATAGTCTGTCCATTACAATATAGATGAGCTTTGAGTTACACAACATAATTCTTCCCCGAATAGAAATTGAGTTCCCTTTTAAATGCATGCAGAAGCCTATGAGCATGGTGTTTCTCAGGGAAGGGACCAGTGACCACTTGCATCAGAATTACCAGCGGTGCTTTGTAGAAATGCAAATTTTGGTGTCCTGAGTCTGAGAAGCAGTTATATCTAGGGATCTTTCTGCAAAGCAAAAACAACACTTTCATAAAGCAAATAAGCATCTTCTAGTTTTCATGCTGTACAAATATGGATTTTCAAACATAAGTACTTCTGATTCGCTTGAAGTGTATTGTGTCTGTTGGGAAGATGGCATTTGGTTGGGGCCTGTCACAATGAGAATTGCCCTTCCACCAGTCACTATTGGGCAATTCCGAGGAAGCTGGTAAAGTCCCAGGAACCTATTTCCCAAAGTGTGCTGTAATGGGCTTTTCCTGTGTCTTCTCTTGGAAAAGACTGTGTGGTGCCAACTCGTTGGCAATAATAGATTTTTATTTTGTTGGTTTTGATTCAGTCCTCTTGGACTTGGCAGCTCATGTCCTATGCTGAAATGGTTTCTGGCAGAGCCCTATCCTGGGCATAGGAGCAACTCCTGTTATGGGGACTGAAGGACTTGCCCAGGTTTGGGGCATAAGAGCTCAGTCAGAGTCCTGCCCATGTCTGCTGAGACGCCAATGGCACCTTCTACGTGTCAAGTCCGATTTTTCTTTTAAACCTTCATATCCTTCTTCATTGCCACCTTTATGCCATTGAAGCTCACCTTTTAAGTAGAAGTTACCTGGGATTAAGAGCTTGGAGGACCCATTATGAGCTTGCTGTCTGGCAACAAAGGTTTTTGAGCTAAGCCCAGTTTTATTCCAGATTTTACTCAACTAAACTAGAGGAAGGAATACATGTCACAGTCGGAAGAGATGGACTTTTCTATATTCTGAGAAAGTTATTCTAAAATAGGCCTGTGAAAGACCTAAAGGGGAAAATGTGAGTAAAAGAAATTTTCAAAATGATTGTGAAAGCTTTTCCTGAAAATGTTCGAATAGAGATTCCTGCTTATCTCCTTCCTCCAACCTGCAGCACCCCAGAGATGATGTGGTTGGCTCAGGAAACAGGAAGGGAATTGCCATAAATCTGAGCTAATCTGGAAAGGGAAGGATGAAGCAGATACTCAGCGATCAATAGGGCGACATTTTGTTTTGGGCAAATGTTTACTGGCTCTGTTGCTGGAATGTAATCCTGCTGCATCTGAACACAAGCCATTAGAGGTGAAATGAGTTCAGGTAATGTCCTCCCTGTGTAACTGACAAGCACTATTCCTCAAAGTCCCGTACTTCCAACTAGAAAAAAAAAAGGCTTTGTATGACTCTCTACCTCCTCTTTACCTTTTACAACTTCATGATTCCCCAGGAAGAGAGAAAAATGACCAATTTCTCTTTCCTTAGTCCATGTGTGTAGGACGGAATGTACAAATGCCTCTTAACATTTCCTTTCCTCCCTGATAGTGCTGTTGAGGGAGCAAGCAAGGAAACAAAACCACAAAGAGAACAGAGACTAAATTGTTCCTTCGCTGACTAAGCTGCAGGAGTGATGCATTGCTCAGCCGCCGAGGGGGAAGAGGCAAAGCATGTGTTTCCTTGTCATGGAAAGGAGAGGATATAAAAAATGCTTTGATTTTAAAGAGAGTGCACTAATTGATTGTTAATGACTGCACAGACCTAAATGTCTGGAATTTGGTTTAGACTCAACGTAATTTGACATTTGCCAACCATTATTAAATCCCTTTGACGCTCTCCCTGAGCAGCGGCGATGAGGAGCTGACTGGCTCTTGGGGGTGGAAAATGAGTCTGTTTGGGCACAGAGTCAACGGGATGGCTGGGAGGCAGCCACCGTCACCCAGCGCCCCTCAGCTTCCCTGTTCTTTCTTGCTGAGCCCCTTTGCTGTTCCTGCACACTCTCTTCGCTTCTGTTTCTCCTCATTCTCAAAGTCATATTCCCTTCCCAGGACCAGCTCATCCGCCCCTTTAAAAAGCAATACATCTCCTCTGCCCTGTACGTTTCTCTCACTCAGAAGGCAGCATCTCTTTGCAAAGAACAAAAGTTTGCTATCAGTGTATTAAGATAAAAAGAGGATTAATAAAAAGAAGCAGGTGTATCTCATGAAACCCATTTGTGGGGAAAATCATCCCTGTGGGATTTTGAGAGTCAATACATGGACTGTGACGAGAATTGGTCCTGGCACGTGTTACTTGCTCAATAAGTGCTGGCTATAGTTATTGTTACTAACAGAAATTCTAAACATTTCAAGGAAGGGTTTCCTAGGTCTGAATCTAGTTGGAGTCCTCCTGAGTGTGGACATGGTGCTTGCACTCACCCCAAGTCTCAGACTGGTAGCCTTTGCTTGGGGTTCAGGCCAGGAAAGACTTAATGGAGAGAAGCCCCCTTCCTGCCACCCAGCCTCTCTCCTTCCCTCCCCTCCTGCTGCTGCCCCTCGGGCACTGGGCTCCACTCCTCACCCAGCTAAGACTCTCCTCAAATGTGGAATCACCGGAGGGGCTGGAGTGCCGGTTTCCCAGGGTTAATCCTGCTCTTCCGCCAGAATTTTCATCCCCCAAAAGCAAATCGATGTGTTCGAGCATTTCCACCCGGGTTCCGAATCGATGTGTTCTCAGCAAGCAGAGCCCCGGTGGAAATGCGTGCCATTTTCTTGGCTAAGTGTTATTTTTTCCATATTAGAGGTTTGACTTCCTGCAATTCTTGGAGAGTACCGGGAGGAAGAAGGGCCAGGAAAGGGCATAGAGGGGAGCGATGATTAAGCGCACGCTCATTTCTGATCTTTTCTTTCACGACTGAGGAAAGGGCTTCTAGATGCCCCTGCATCAGTTATCTTTGTATAGAAGGAAGTGTCTTTGTGAATGGGTTCTAGATGAGATGCACAGGAGAGTCAGTACTTTCCCTTCGGTGCTGTCATTTCCAACTGGTGGGCTTTTCAGGAGAGCCTTTCCACTGGGACTGTTTCTTCAGACCTTAGGAGAAGACAATACTTGATTGTTAGATGAATTGGATTTCCTTCAACATAAAATGTCAGACAAGTCTAACTGACTATTATTATTATAAAAGGCTTCTGTCTTGGGAAGCAGTACTCAGTGAGAGGTGAAGAAAAGGAGGAAAAACCTTGAAAAGGGAAAGGCACATACTCTTACAGAAAATTGTCATTCTTTTTCCTCTCCCTCTTCCTTCTCCCTCCTCCCATCTCCCTTCCCTTCCTCCTCCTCCCCATCTCCCATAAACTGGTTTTCACCAACAAATCACAGTTGCAGAATCTGATTGATTTTACTTAGATTTTCAGTAATAGCACTCCATAGGTCCAAAATGAAGAGGAAACTATTTATACAAGTATTCGTTCATGATAGAACAGGATAAGAGTGAATGTTATATTCCCTCTCAGTTATTGTTTTAAGAGCTTACCAAGATCTTTAATATATTATCTCATTTAATATTCACAATAAACCTGTGAAGTCAGAATTGATATTATGCAAGTTCTTACTTGTTATACCCCACCCCTACTGTTTTATTAATGAGGAAACTGGAGGCCAGAGAGGTTTATTGACTTGTCCAAAGTCACAAAGGTCCTAAGCGGAGGCGCTGAGGTGAAAACATCATTCTGTATCAGTTCTTTTTCCCGTCCACCATGGGCAGGCCAGTACTTCATTAAGCAAATTTTGCCTTACCATGATTGGCTGTCCAAAGATTTGATCCACTTAATGAATGTTTATATTTATAATTTAGATATTATAATATACTGAAAGACTTCACAAATTAATGGTAAGTTTGTTCAGAAGATGAGTTGTACTATATTTTTATTAAGTTAGTCCATTTTTGAAAGTTAAAAACACAGCTACGTTGTTGTATTTGGTCATTTACAAGGTCAGGAGTTTCGTTTAGCACTGTGTAAACTGTATGAGGGTAAGGGTTAATTAATTCACTAATTTTTCTAATGAGTACAGTAAGCTAAAGACTGGTAAACATTGGGAATTTGAAAATATGGCAACATATTTTCATAACATAAAGGCAATTTATGTTAGGACTGTATATTTCTGTTTCCTTATTTATTTTTGGTGGTGACAGAGACTCACCTTGCACAAAGGGGCCTATACACAAAGGGAAATTCATTATAAGAATTCTAGGGAATAATTCATAATATGTATTAGAGTATCTTTGCGGAAACCCTAGAATTGGAACATGGATCCTGGGACCACTAGAACTGGGGATTCAAGAGCTCAGGACTCTCTATCTCAGCTCTGTTCCTCTCAGATCATTTATTTCATTGTTTGCTTTCTATGGACTGGCCTTCTCCACTGATTTTGCCCTCATGTCAGAAACATGGCTGCCAATAGCTCTGAAATTTATCCCTTCAAAACCAGGAGAGACTGAGTTCCTTTTCTCAGTTCCAATTCCAAAATTCCTGAGAAGGCCACTAACATGCCTGTTTGGATCAGGAGATTGCCCTCAACCAAACAGCCCTGCCCTGGGGTGGGATCCTCTGCTTCAGACAGGGACCCTCCCCCGACCAATCAACAGGGACCAGGAGTGGGACCACGTGGACTACTATGGTGGATCTATGATAACCACAAGTGGGTAGGTGGACAGGAGCTACTCCTGCAAGAGAGATGTAGGAACAAGCCCACATCTGCTTGACAGTCCCTACCCCTTTACTCTGTCTTGAAAGTCAGGTTCAAACTGAATCTAGAAATATGACAAGAAAATCATCAGTGAGGACAGGGCATTTCAGGCAGAGGGATCAGCATGTCCAAAGGCTCAGAGGCTCTATGGATGCCATAGAGGAATGAAAAGGAATTGAGGTTGGGAAGGTGAACAACATTCTATGTCCCTTTGTACCCATGACCCGTTCACCTCACCATTCTCTAAGGAGCAAATGGCATCATGAAATGACAGAAACACTCTATATAGCACTCTTGGCTTTTCAGAGCACTTTTGCATAAACTATTTCATTAGAGTCACACAATTTTGCCGTGATATAGGAAGGACACATCTTTTTTCCTCATCTTGCTGATGAGGAATAAGCTTTTTAAAAGATTGTGACTTGGCTCAGGTTAGTTTAAAGTTAGCACTGGGACTAGAACCAGGTTTCTAATTCCCAACTCTCTGTTCATTCTAATTCTCCTTGGGATTTGCTCTACTGTCCACCTAAGGGATCACATCTGAGTGCCACTAGTAATCTGTTTATTGCAACAAAACCACTTGGATGGTCTGAAATAAGTTTACATATATATGTGTGTATGTATATATATAGTGTGTGCATACATATACATATATACATACATATTACATATATGTAATGTATGTAAAATTTTGGTCAGCTATTAGAAAATCTTGTGAAACGTCCATCCCAGAAAATTATCTGAAAGATCAGATTCTTGTCTTTTGGAATGGGAGAGAGAGGGGCAAGAAAATGACCTCTCAAGAAAGTGTTTATTCCTGTGATTCTTTTGTTATAAACAATACATGCGGATTTAAGCAAATTATATAAATATATAAAATAAACTGATCATTTTTCACTTTATGAAAGAACTGTCTGCTAGATTTTAAGTTACATGAAGACAGGGATTGTATCACATTTTTGAAGGCCTAGAATTTGCCCAGCATGGCCTGATATGCCTGGTACTTTGTAAGTGCTCAATAAATGTTTGATGAATGAATGAATGAACCCAAAGAATTTTAAAAAATAAGGACACAACATAGATCAGTGATTAAGAGTCAGCATTGGTGTCAAATGTATTTGGGATCAACTTTGGCCATACCACTTGCTAAATGTGAAACAATCAGCAAGTTATTCTCTGAGCCTCAACTTCCTTAGCTATAAAATGGAATTAATAATAATACTCCCAAGGTTGTTTATTTATTGAATAACTATTTATTGAGCACCAAAAATGTGCCAGGCAGGATTCAAGGTTCAGGGTATATCTCAGAGAACAAGAAAACAAGGTCCAGAGACAATAAATAAGGAAATAAATAAACAAGTGAATTTAAATTGTGATACAGCACTCTGAAGGAAATAAACAAGATGTGGTGGATTGAAGCTGTATGTATACCAGAAAAACACATTCTTAAACTTATTCCATTCCTGTGAGTGTGGACCCATTGTAAGTAGCACCTTTTGATGACCTTACTACAGTTAAGGTGTGGCCCACCTCAATCAGGATGGATCTTAATCCTATTACTGGAGTCATTTATGAGTAGAATGAAATTTACAGAGAGAAAAAGCCACAAAGAGAACAGCCAGAAGCTGAACATCAATAGCACCCAGAAGATAAGGGAGATACCAGGATATGCCTCCATGTGCCTCGCCATGTGACAAGCCAAGGACAAGGATCACCAGCAGTCAACTGCGAAACACCACAGTCTTCGGGAAGAAAGCATCATCTTCATGATGCCTCGGCTTGGACTTTTTTCTAGCCTCAAAACCATGAGGCATTAAATTCCCATTGTTTAAGCCAGCCCATTTCCTGGTATTTGCTTGAACAGACAAGGAAACTACGACACAAGGTAATGCAGATGGAGAGTGACTTGAGATGGGCATGGGGGCTACTTTAAACAGCATAGTTAGGAAAGGCTTCTTTAAGGAGTTGGCATTTGAACTAAGACCTGAGGAGAAAAGAAGAGCATCCAGGGGTCAAGCCAGGCAAGTGCTTTCTGGACAGAAGAAGCAAAAGCAAAGCCCAAGGAGGCCACTAGATTGCAGAGCTGGAGGAACAGAAAGGAGGCCGCTGGGGCTGGAGCACAGGAGCAAAAGGGTACTTGGTAGGAGATGAGGCTGGAGAGTGGCTGGATCATGGAGGATCTTGTAGGTCTAGGTGAGGGATGGGAGCTTTGCTCTAAAAGCTATGGGGGGCCACTGAGGAAATTAAGGGAGAGTACCATTATCTAATTTACATTTTTAAATGAGCACTCTGCCTCAGTAAAGAACATCAGCATCTATCTGGTGGCTTATGTGAAAAATATGAGTCCTTCTTGGTTCCTCAGTGTCCTTCTCCCTCCCCATCCACAAATCCAGTAGACTCTTTCATTAAAATATACCCTACGCATCTTAATTGCCCCCCACCCCCACTAGATCCACTTTCTTCTAAGCCACCATCTCTTGCCTAGGCTACTGCAATACCACTTAACTAGTTTCACTGTTTTCAATAGAAATGGAGGAACTTATGGGGGTGAAGTGATGCTACAGAGTGTTTGGTGGACAGGATAGAAATAGATTGTCAGGAGTATCAAGAGTACTATTTGGGCACTGGGAGTTTGAAAACTCATTAGACATCCAAGGGGAGAGGTCAAATAGGCAGTGGGACATTTAAGTCTAAAACTGAGGCTGGAACTTACATGAGATAATGCACAGCACTTGGCTTCTGGAATGTTCTCAAAACACGTGGACTTTTTTTTTCTTAATAATATCCATTCTTCTGGTGCATTTACAACATGCTCGAAAAATCAAGAGATTTGGAGCAGGAGACTTGGGTTTCTACAATAGTTTTTAAAAAGTGTGACCTTGAACAAGTTCTAATTTCTCTGAGCCACTGTTTCCTCTTCAGTGACATGAAGATGTGAACACCTGTCTTTCCTATCATTCAGGGCTGTTATGAGCTTCAAACATGATGAAGGATGTGAAAGTGCTTTGTAAGCTGAAAAACATCTTTTCATGAACGATCAACTATATGAAATTACATTTAATTCAGTTTCCCTTTGTACATTACTTCTCAGGTTCCTAAACTATAGGACAACATTACAAAATAAATTTTATTATAGGGCACTGGCTTCTTCAATTGGCAGGAAGACAGACCCCACTTTCATGAACCTCAGCCTTGTATGCTTCAAAACAGTGCTGCCTGATAGATCTTCTTGCTCGTATTGGAAGTGTTCTGTATGTACACCGTCCAGTATGGTAGCCACTCGCCATACGTGAGTTTTAAGCAATTGAAATGTGGCTAGTGTCACTCAGGAACACTGAATTTTCACTTTTTAAAAATTTAATGAATTTAAATTTAAATAGCCACGTATGACAGGTGGCTAATATATAGACAGTACAAGTCTAAAAACTACTTTCTCAGGCCCCCCTTAAATAAAATGAAGGCCCACTAAGGTCTTTTCTAGTTATATCTTTGTTTCTACTTACACAATTTTGAAAAAGATAAGCAAATGTGATTAAAATGAGGGCTGAATCCTGAGTCACTGTTCTTTTTCTTGAATCCACTATACTCCTAGGCATTTTCTTTAAAGTTCACAGCTGGCTTAGTTATCAATAAGATGAAGGACTTCAAAACAATGGCAATATAGTCTCAAGTAAAAGGCAATTTTGGGAAATGAACTACTTAAGAAAAACCTCTTCTGGGAGTTATATTTTAGTATCGAGTAGACCATTTGTTCCAACGTTAACATTCTCCATTTCTCATTAAGAAAGGTCGTTTGGGAACAAATATTTGAAATTGAATAAATAAAATGATGGCTGCAGTGGGGACTGTTTATATGATGCTGACAGTTGTGAGGTCACAAGAAATTTCCACGATGAAGCTGGCACTAATTTTGTCTCTTTGTATCAGGACTGTAACGGGATGTTTGGAATGTAAGGTGAAATGTATAGAGAAACAGAAAAGGAAGGTACCATAATTGAGTTGTTTGCGGGGCAGTGGGGCGAGGACAATTAAGCAAAAAAGAAAACCGAGACAACCAGGAAGACGAGAGATGAGGGATTGTAAGAAGGGATCGAGGTGAGAAAAGCTTCTGAAGGGGAGAGATGAATATGGAACTGAAATAAAGAAGGCAGAGAGGGAACAGATTGGGGTAGGCGGGGTGAAGCTCAGAGAAGAAAAATCCAGATCCATTTGTGAAATACATCAGGAGCTGAGCCGTCTGTGGGGGCTGGGGGTGGGGTGCGGAGAGGAATAAGAAACAAAATGAAGACCAGGGGGGAAAAATTACTTTGGAAAGAAAGATAGTCACAAGGTAGTGAGGACAAGGAGGGACAGCCATCATTTCATTTAATTAAGAGATTATTCATGGAACAGACGAAGAGCCCCAATGATTCTTTACTGATGCAATGCTACTAAAATTCCAGATAACAGCGGTGGAAGACTGAAGTCGTTGAGAGTGGAAGTGGTGAGTATGCTAATTCAATGGATGATAACATTATACTTAGCACCATGCTTAGGAATTTAAAAACCACACATTAAACAAATTTAAATTACTCTGGTTATCATCAAATTATGGTTATTTAAATAATGTGATGTAATTAAGTGCTAAAAAAAAAAAAAAAAAAAAAAAAAAAAAAAAAAAAAAACCTAATACTTTAAAGCGACCACTCTTGCTTTCTGAATTCTCCGTTTAGGCAGCTCACGTTCAACCCTGCCGGTCTGGTGAAGGTCATTTTGCCCTGAGGGCCATGCCTTTAACAAACCTATGTGATTGTTGGATGAGAAGATGAATAGCAAACTTAGCTTCTAAAGGCCTTATATATATTTTTTCCTTCCATTTCTTATTCTTCCGTTATCAGAATAGCGAATTTTCTCAATAACCACTGTCTCTCTTTTCTCCCTCACCAAACAGGGATTCCTGACAACCCCCTCTTGCCTTATCGTAAAGAAGCATGGCATGAACCCTTTTAGACCAAACTTAAAAGTAGGTCACATAGGAGTTCTCTCATGCTAGTTCACTTCACAAGAAGCCCTCTGGATGATGGAACCAAGAGCCAAGAACCACAGACTTACATCATGACCACATTGCTGACT
This sequence comes from Cabassous unicinctus, assembly GCA_029593785.1. Lineage (NCBI taxonomy): Eukaryota > Metazoa > Chordata > Mammalia > Cingulata > Chlamyphoridae > Cabassous > Cabassous unicinctus. Next base: position 7,488 of record JAQZBX010009514.1, on the reverse strand, counting down.
GGTTGAAGAAGAGAAAGGTCACATTATGCTCACCTGATTCCTTTACGGTCAGTAAGTCCTGAAATTTTTCTCATTCTGAGTAATGGATTCATGGGGAGAGAAAAAGACAAAGCAATAAATAGGTTTATTTGAAAATAATCTTTATTTTCTTCCTAACAATACACAACTGTTATGAATGACTCCAAAAAATACAAAGTTAAAGTTCTTACAACACTACCCAGAGAAAAATCATTGTCAAAAATGTGATGCATCTGTTTCCAGAAATAAACATATATAGGAACATAAACTGGATCTTGTCTATTCTGTAGGATCCTTTTTTTTTACTAGTATAGCGGCCATATTTCCATGTCAATATGCCATACTTCATTGAATCTAAGACACCTGTGATTGCAAGATTGTTATATACCCATAAGAAGGGAAAATGCTGCATATTGTAATTGGCAAGCTCCATAGACTGTAAGACAAATCCTAATTTCAGAGACATTAAAAACATTAAAAAACTTAGAAATTATGAAATACGGTATTAAAAAGTACCTTAATCTTTTTGACAGCTGCATTGTATGGTCATATCATAGTTACTTAACAAATCCCCCATTGGTGGGCATTTGTATTGCTTCCTATATTTTCATATTTTTATGAACTTCCTTAATGTATATCTTTGCACATTTGTTGTATTATTTCCTCAGACTGAAACCCTAGAAGTAGCACTGATGGATGAAATGAGTGTGTTAATCCTGTTTACAGTGGGTTTTACTGACTTATATTCTTACCAGTTGAATTTTAGAGTGCCCATCATGCTCTTGGCAATTGATATAGCATCTCCTTAAGCCTAGCCTCAATCTCAAATAAGCAGCAATTCAGAGCCATCCACCTCACTCACCATCCACTATCATTCCTGTTCTTCTTGACATTTCCAATATTCAAGAAATTTCAGGAACTTGAGATGGCGATGTCCATATGTCATTCCCCAATAAATGACAGAGCCCAGATTTGTTTATTTGCGGCAAGCCACGCTGGGGTGATTTAATGATCTGCTTTATGGCTCTTCATCTTTCTGCCAATTAGGGAAAAGGCATAATGATCACACCTTTGGATGTGACAGTGTTAATAGTTCCAGAAACAAGGAATTCAATTTGGGCTATTTTCCTGAACTTTTTTATTTGATATGAAATTGGTAAACCCATACTATGCATGAGGCTGTGGAGACACAAAGATATGTAACTTACAATTCCTGCCCAAGGAATCTACAGTCTGGTGTAAGGGTGAGACACATGCACACACACAGAGATTATGCAACAAGACCAGAGCATCGATTCCATGACTTAGGATATGATATAGAGTCAATGTGCAGACATTCAGTCCAGAATTTAAATGAAATCTGGAGACACAATGCCCTGTACTTCTGAGAGGCACCAGAGGGTCACGCTAATGTGCCGTGACCTTCTGGAAGCACAAAGATGACACATGGTCAGTCCTTTTAGAAGCAGCATCTGTGCCCTGTGCCCATCCCCCAGGAGTCTGAGGCACATCAACAAATGCTCAGTCTTTCCCTGGAGCACCAGACACACAGATGTGTGACATCCTCTGTGTCTTGGAGGGGAGGAGCAGGGCCACTTTACTTGGGACCCTTTTCTTGAGGAGTGCCCTGAGGGCTAGAGGCAGAGATCTTAGGTGCTGAGAGCAGGTGACTCAGGCTGCTGCGCTAAGAAATGGGGAATTCACCAGGCACATTTCCATGTAAACTAAGGTTCCCTTCATATAACAACCTTCCCAGTTAATCTGCAATTCAAGTTTTGGGGACAGATGCTTCCCAAACCAAATTTCATGAGAGAGAGAGAGAGGGAGAGAGAGCGCCCTTTCCTTTTATTGTTTCTGAAGCCAGATGCACATGGCTTTTAGGCGGCACCACATCCTTGTTCTGTTTTAGGGCTCTGATTTAATAAGAATGGTAAGAAATAAGAAATAAATGCCTCACTTGATAATATTGAAAGAGTTCAAAATGCACCTGCCCCAGGCACTCCAAGTCAGGGCCTGTGTTCGGAAATAACTTGCAGGCTGGAAGAGCCCTGATTGGGGATTCAGGACAGACAACTGGCCACGTCAGGGGATCTTAATCAGAACTGTGGACCAAAACACCAGAAAGCTTTTCAGAATTGACGTGTGTCCTGGACACACTGCAGACCTCCTGCATCACTATCTTGGGGTGGGTAGGGACTTTGTTTTTCAAGAAATTCCACTGGTGACTCAGATGTGTGCCTTTGGTTAAGAATCACTGAACTAAGTAATTTCTAGGTAGGAACTCGCAGAGGTCAAGAGAAGGCCAGGCCAGCCTCATTCCTGATATCTCGGGGCTTCTATGTAATTTTTTTTTAAATAAAGAAAGTCAAAATGGGGTTTAAAAATCATTTAAATACATAAACACATTTGACTCACATAATCTGTGTTTATGTTTAACTTAATAAGACTTAATATAAGATTGCAATGCAATTTAATCACAAGATAATTAAAGGATTTATGGAAACTCTTCATCGATGGGGAACCATAGGCAGTGTGATCCAAATGAAACACAGTTTGAAGGCTGTGTGCTGAATGGCTTCTTTTAGTCCTGTCAGGGTGTCTCTGCAACTGAAGGTACCACCTCATTTTGTGAAAAGATTAAAGTATGAATTTGGTCTCTTCAGTAATGGAAGCCCAGCTCGTCCTGCTTCCTCCTCCTCCACCTCCAAGCACCCCTGCCATGAAAGTCCTTGCCCTTCAGCCGTAATGCTCAACTGCTCCTTTGGCCTAATGCTGGTCATAGCGTTTCTAGACTGACTACTTTATCCCCCCAGGGGGATGTTATTAACAATAATATTAATAAGCACAGCTAGCATTTGCTGACCTCTTAGCAAATAGGACACAACGTTAAGTTACCAAGAAGCACATGGAGCTGGTAGGGCAAGACTCTAGAGGGGTGAATAGGAGCCTCCAGATAAAATGAGAGTAAGAGGATGATGGGAGAGCCTGCGAGTATGCAGGTCTCCATGGGCCATATCTCTGCCACCTGCTCCTACAGCTGGCACCTTCTCCCTTCCCACATCCTCCACCCCTCTTGAAGTCCCAGCAGAGTTAGGCTTTCCTTCCCTGGTGTCTATATGAAAAGAGTCCCTCTATTCACAGAGATGAATCCCGTAACCTGTGCTCTTCATGCCATTTCCTCCTCCAGAGATTTTTCACATTCCTTGTCCCTTCTCTATCTTACAGCTTCATAAGGGCTGTCCTCTCCACTTACACATGATCTCAAGACTCCACCAGATGAGAATAGCCTTCTCCTTTTTTCCTGCAATGCTCTCTAGCCACTGACACAGCTTTCAACTTTTCTCTGCAATATTCTTGAGTTTTTTTTTAAAAATAGGATGCTACAGTTACTGCCTCCACATACCTGTCATCCCACAAGTGTGCAATCTGATCTCTATTCCCACTGACCCCAGCACTGTCACATCCATTGACCTGCCTCAGGTCCCTTCCTCCTGGGCGTCTCCACAGGATTTGGAACTCAAGTCCATTCTTTCTTGGTTTCTTGGTGCCTGCCATTTTGGTTCTCTCAGACCATGCCTCTGCGCCTTGCTGAGTCTATTCATCCCAATCCCTAAAATGTAGTAATTTCAAGAAATACTGCCATTTACATTTGTTCTCACTTGATCCCCTCCTTGTTTTCAAACTCATCTACTCCCATAACTGTACCCCATATCTAAACATCACATTCCTGAGCTGGTCCCAAATTCCAGCTCCTAATGAACTCTTTTCTGAAACTTCCTACTCAACTTTCTAAATCCAGATCTATTAGTGTTCCTCACTCTCCAAAACCAAACCATCTTTTCCTCCTAACTTTTCTATTTCCATTAATTTCTTGGACTATGAATAGCCCAAGGTAGTTCTAGATTGGCAGGGGCAGGGAAGGGGTGGGCTCTGCTCTGTCTATTCAGAGACCAGGCCAAAAGAAGTCCTGCCATCTTCAACACGTGGCTTTCAAAGAGGCCTTATGCCTTGACATCCAGATGGCAAGAGGGGAAAGGACACGGAGGTTCTTGTGGGAGAGATTTTTGCAGGCCATGTCCTGAAGGGACACACATCATTTTGCTCACATGAGGCTAGGTAATATTATCTAGCTGTGTGCCTAGGAGGACACAGGGTTTGAGGAGTAGCTAGTCCTCTACTGTTTCCCCTGTATTCTGTGTTTAAAGCCTTAATGGAGGTATTCCCTACTTCTTCCTCTTCCAAGTTCTTTCCAGTTTCCAGTTAGTCACCAGGACTTGTTTGATATTTCTTCTACACACCACTCATCATATCCAGCCTCTCTTTTTTATCACCAATGCTGCCATCTTAGCTCAGATCCCCATAAGGTCCAACTGGGTAACTATGATGATCTTCTAACTCAAGTCTTTCCCCTTTCTAATCTCTTATTTAACAAGTATCTATTAAGAGCTATATGCCAGGCGTCATAATAGCAACTCAGGGAAAATGAGGAAATGGATAGACCTTGCCTGTCCTCATAGCACTTATAATCTTATGGGTAATATAGATGAATAAATGACTCTTCTACATTATATTGTTATTTCCTATGATGGGGAAGTAAGCATACCAGAGAAACATGAGGGAAGGGCCCCAAACTCCTGTGATTGCCGCACTTAGGGAGGACACACGCCTGCCCTCTTCACCAAGCACTCACTGCCCTCATTGTTAGCGGCACAGCATCCTGTTTTATTTTCATCACACACTTATATACCAGATGAAATTACCATGTATATTTGTGGGTTCATGTGCTGATATTCTGTCTTGTCCCACGAGAAAGGGAGCTCCATCAGAAGCAGGGACCAGGACCAGCGTGTCAGCATGGGCTCCACAGGGTCTGGAACACAGTAGGAAGGGGGTCAGATGTGGTTTCTGGAAGAAATGATCTTTGGGTTGAGCTCAAAGGATGCGTAGGGGCTAACCGGATTTTGCGGTTGTAGGGAGGGACACGGCATGGGAGGAGTAATTTTTTTCAGGCAGAGGGAGATGTGTGTTCAAAGCTGGGAGACAAGAAAGCATGGCTGTGGTTCAGTGGCGGAAAAGGGCAGAGATGGGGTGGAGGTGTGAGCATTGCAAACTGTATATGTGGATTTGGATTTTCTTCTAAAACCAGTGAGGAACCATGGAGAGTTTTAAACAGTGGAGCCACAGGATCTTATTAGATCTTCTCTTGTTCTTTGTAGAATAGACAGGAGGAGGTCAGGACCAAGAGGAGGGTGACGTGTGTCAACCCATAGGAGAGATTCTGGTTGCATGAGCCAGAAGAGTGCAGTGCATTTCAGAAGAACTTTTAAAAAATATTAGCACAGACGATATCATTCCCTCAAAGAAAAGTCCCCAAATGGTGAATCTGAAAAAAATTGCGATTGTTCTGTTCTTCCACTTAAGTTAATCTTCCCTTCCAGCTCAAGTCCTACCGCCTCCTTGAATCTTAAAAGCGGAAAAAGAGTTCTTTGGGGAAGGAGAAATGCTTAGCCTTGTCTTCCTGCAATCATATCTCCTTAGGATATTCCAACTGTTCCAAAGGGCAAATATTGTCCATTGTTTGACCCCAAAGCTACCAATCAATTTTAGTGGAATTTCTGGCACCAGTGGGGAGAGATTTTTTTAGGTGAAGGGGATGCCAGCATCCTACTGCCAACGTGACTCTGAAGCCAGATCATAAGGACCTTCCTAGAGATCAGCAGGTCCTTCTTGCCTCCCGAAAGCTCAGATGCTGACAATCAGACACCCCAGCAGGTCCAATGGGCTTGAGGTAGCACGTGGTCCTTTGTCTGGGTCTTCTGTTGACAGGCTCACAGGGCGCATGAATACTGTATGTTTTCATTTCAGGTGATATTGTAGAGCCGGCCAATTCTGAAAAGGAGAGTTCCTCTCAAAGGCAGCTTTTCTCTTCCTATTTCCATCCTCCATCATCTGGAGCACCAAGGCCAAGCATACAGTTCAGAGAAAGAGCACTGGGACCACCCAGTGGGGTTTGTATTTCTTAAGTACTTGGGCTGTGAGGGGCAGGAGTCAAAGGGGGTGAGGAAGAGCTTTTGGAGGAAGCAGAGTAATTGTCACCTGGTAAACCAGTTATTCACAAACTCTAGGAAGGAAAAATGAAAAAGCCCTTTTTATCAACCTGTGTATCCCCTTGTCAGGCCAGAATATGCCAGTGATAATTGCTGCAGAGCCGAACACCTCAATGTTAAGACATCGTTTATTCTCCTTTCCTTTGTCTTTCAGGCCACGCTAATGTTTCCTCAGTTTTTCCATCTGCTATTCTCCTTTTCCTTTTAAAAATAATAATTAAAATAACCTGCACTTTTCTTTTGTAAGACTTTAGATTTTGTTTTGTTTTGTTTTGTTTTCATTTCATGTGTCCTCATATTTACATTAAAATGCCTTTTCTTTTTTCATTTAAAAATATCCTGCATTTTCAATGGCTTTTAAGATTACAGTGTTAAATCACTGTGGCATTTCCTGGCTTTGGGTGTAAAAAGATGCTGTGTGCACGTGGCCGTTCATAGCTAACACACGTGTGCCACTGACCAGTTTTGCAAGAAGATAAACAAAGGAATAGCTGCCTCCCCTCCCCTTTCCCCTTCACACAAAGTCAAATTGAAAATGTATTGTCTGATACATACAGGGATCTAAACTGAAATACACTTGGAAGGGTACCTATATCTGCTGTGTTTTTGTAGTTGTTGCTGTTGTTATTCAAAAACCATTTTTTTGTGCACTGAAAATAAAAGGCAGCTAAACAAGAGCTGTCGGTGTTGATCACAAACAAGTAAAAATAGTTGATAAATCTGCTAGTATTCTCACTTCTCTCCCTTTAACCTCTTTGGAAGAGGTGTCGAAGCACAGAGGTAAGTCCCAAAGGCAAGTAGCTGGAGGAAGAAAACAGGAAAATTAAAGGATTTCTTTCAACCACACACTGGGTAAGCTGCCCCTATATAATAGAAAGTGGACCATTCTTATTTCTGGACACACCTTTGGGCTGAAGGATCAAAGATGTTTTGTACACTTCGAAGCAAGCGGTGGGCTTACAGGTTCTCACTTATGCCTATTTCCTGGAGGGCAAGGCAGCATTTTAATACATCGCGTGACTGTTTTGTACTTCATATTTGGTAGGCTGTCATTTCTTTTGCTCAAAACCAGATCCAGAGAGGAACATGAACTTGATCCATGCAATAAATCAAGTTCTAACACAGGGTGAGCTTCTTAACCCCTCTCTTCCCAGCTCCCGTTCCTGTGGAGCAAATCCACATGCCTCCAATGCTATTGAAATGATTCAGAGAGCTGAAACAGGGCTGTTATTTTTATCACTCAGTCCCAAAGGTAAAATGTTTGGCTAATTTGGTTCCCCTTCCTGACTCCCCCATATTTAGACATGGAAGGAGAAAGGCTAAGAAAGGAATGCTTAGTCGAATCAGTCTGCAAACAAAGCTT